>CM031238.1:673658693-673778680 GCA_018340775.1 Taxus wallichiana var. yunnanensis | reverse complement strand
CATTGTGCCCCGTTCAGTTACACGTATTGCTGTTTGTTAAACAATAAAATCCTTGCAAGATAATGTATTTTTATACATGCTTGACGTACAGACATCAATAAATTTATATTTTACATTTGAGGTATTATGTTTAATCTTCATTTGAATATATGAATATTGTATATATATAATTATAATCTCAAAAGCGAGATATATATGCCACCCATTATATGCCATAAGCATAGGGTTCACTATCTTGTCGTGTAAATCATGTTATTTTTAAGGAACATAAAATTTCAAAGGTATATTTATTCACCTAGATTTATATAATATAATTCTAGCTAAATACATATTTCCTAATTAATCGAGAAGTTCCAAATCCATCTTTTAGGCACAAAGAATGTGAACATGGTTAATATTGTATTCATTTAAGATTACTCTCCTTGCGTACAAGAAAAGGAAAACACCAACTGGGCACTTTGAACTCTTTTTGTCATTTATTACACTTGAATCATGCGAGCCTATATTCTATAGAGTCGGCTCTTGTGCATGTTGTCACTGACCGCGTGGATTTAATACGGTGGTTATAGATGAAGCTACAGCTGGGTCACATCCTTCATTTATTCACTTGGATATGCAAATCTTGAGTTTCCCTCCCTTGTTTTATCTACCCACTCTCTGTATCTACAGAACAAATGGGGCATATCACGCTATTATTATTACTGCTGCGTTAGTTGCGATCTAGCACCGAAAATGGCGATTTTAGTAAAGAAGGATAGGGCTTTTAGAGGCGTGGCTTTCAACCTTTTTCCAAACGAGTGTACAGGACATATTACACTTCTAGCTTAACTCAATTTCTCATTCTAAATTTTGTGCGACTAAGGAGGAATGGGAAAAGGGGATCGAATGGATCTCGTCAGGGAATTTTTTTGATAGTAGTGTAAGTACGCGTCTTTATGGAAGATGTGAGATACCATTAGCACGGGAAGTAGATTCGTGAAATATCATGCCACCATTCTCATTTGAGTATTACTGTAATGAAAGCATTTGTTACCCTGTGATGATGATTTTGGACAGGGAATATCATTATTGTTCTCTGGGTGTTCTACCAGAATCGATAACCAATTTCCTAACCAAATACCTTTTTTTCCTATCAAAATTAGTTGAAAAGTTGTGTCTGTGAGGAGTGTTCATGCTGGGATCCATGGCCACGGCCTGTCAGGGAGATAGCCAGGTTGTGGCAACCAAACAAAGCTCCCCTTCTCTCTTTTTTTTTTTCTCTTGAGCGCTTAAGACAAGCAGGTTGTCCAACTATGTTGTTATCTATTCAGCATCGAATGCATCTTCAAATTGAAAACGCCTCCAAGATTTTAATCAAAATCAATTGAAGAACAGTGAGAGTATTATGAGGAGGCCTGAAGAAGTTTATTTCCATGACTCTCATCTAAGACCTCACCTATTTTGCACTGTAAAATCGTGGAGGAGAATCTCAAGGTGGCGGATCTCGTTTCATAACAGAATATACATGAAGCACGATTTGTTTGGCAATTATATAAGCATTTACTGCGTGTATATTTTTTTTTTTTTTTACAGTCTTAATACACAATGGTTAAACAGAGATACATCATCATCTAATTTATTTTATATTACATGTATGTAGGATTTTATATGTATTCAATCACAGTCTATTTTGGCATTGGTATGAGCGTTTCAAGACCTTGGAAAGCGCCATAGACACGTATACGTCCATAGGTTCCTTTGCATATTTTTAATTAATATTATTTCTTGGCTATAGCTTACAATAATATACTTTGTTAATATAAAGGGAATATTTAATAGTGTATTGTTATAAATAGGATTTAATACTAGCATATCCATTAGTTTTAATAATACCTAAATATGGATAATATTCAAACTATTAGTACCTTTATTAGACATTAAGGAGTGTTGGATATTGAACTTGATAAGTTTAAAGTATTTGCATTAAAATTTATTTCTATCCAATTTTAATAGACATTGCATGGGATTTCGAATAGGTTGATTTCATTTCCTTTAATAATTTGTAAATGGATTTTCAATAATTTCTTAAATGGGAAAGAACATAATGAAGCTAGAACTAAAATTACTTCATTGGCATAATGAAAGCTATCTAAAAACTTAAGTCTTTCGATCAACAATGTAAGAAGATAAAGAGCACTAACATTCCAACTTTTCCAATACATCTCTTAAGTAATAAAATGAATTTCAATATATATATATATTTTGTAATTTCCCAACATTCCTCAAGAGGTTTTCAACAATATTTTCATTAAGTTTTAAAGCAAGAACTACTAGCATTTCAATAAGATCAACTTATTCATAAGGGGTTCCAAGCCAAGTGAGAAGGAGAATAAATAAATTGTCTTTCCCTCAACTCTTGTTACAACATTTTCTACTTCATGTGGAAACAAATTTGCAACATTGGAAGCTAAAATACAAAGCTATATTACATTTTTCCTCCACTCAAGGTGGGTAAACATACATGGTGGTTTCACATTGTCATCAACAAGGTTCCAATGCTCCAAATATCAACAAGGTGGCTCCTCCATAGTTTGCTTGATTCACAACAAAATAAGGGGAGAGGCAACGCTCTCCTCCCAACCAAGATACCCAATGGAAAAGAGAATCCATCCTCTCCATTGGCCCCAGAGCCCAACCACATCACAATGGGAGAAAATCCAACTCATGGCAACTACTAGCTTCCACATAACTACACATAACATTTCACATGCATTCCATAATCCTTCAAAACAAAAGAATCAACAACTCAACAAGAGGAAGACCATCAAAACAACAAAGTCACAAGGCTTATCAAGAAAGCCATAAGAGTAAGACATATGGAGAGGCCACTTATACCTCCCAATGGGAATGGGTGCCACCTAAAAGCCTCCAATGCAAAACACAATACCCCTAACAACTCTTATGCCTCCCTCAAGTACCCCTTATCCCTCCATTCACCCTTATGCCTCCCTCAACTCTTATGGCTCCCTCAAAGTAAAACAAGAAGAAAATGCAAACATTTCTCTTACAAGGTGGGCACCCAACCCAAACTCCTTCCTCAAGAACATGATCTCTTATGCCTCCCTCAATTAAACTCCCCATAGTCTCCTCCCAATCCCCACTTAGGCATTCTACCCATTCCCAACAAGCATTGCAAACAACAAAATTCAACATAACATATGTACTCATTCATATAACAAAAGAAGAAAACATAATACAACAAAGGTGAAGCTACTACCTTTCCATGGTAGAGCTTGTTCCAAGTCTGAAATCTCAAATCCCTCCAAAGGTCAAGCAAGCATCCACAAGCTCCAACAAAATTCCCACAAGTATCAACAAGCTCAAAATCCACAAAACTCTTTCCAAATCCTCTCCTCTCCAAAATACCAAATACAAAAAAATGAAACTTCCAAAAAAAACCCCCAAAACAAACAAGAGGATCAAATAAATAGAGAAAAGAGAGGGAGGGATGATGTGGCTCAAAGTAGGATGCCACCTCATTTTCCCTCCACTCCAAATCATTTGGTCAACATCAAATTCCAATGCACCATTAATAGGTGGTTGAAAGAAGGGCAAGCACCTTACACACTCCAACTAAGCCTACTCCCCAAAGGACAAAATTAAATTTGAAAGAAAGTGCAATTAATATTTTACCCTTTTTATCCCTCCAAAACACCTAAAAGACCCTAAATTTGGCCTTCCATCCCATAGGTAGTGTTGGCATGGGGTTTTAAGAGGTGTGGGACAAAATTTGACTTGTCCCACAAGCTTTGAAATTTGGCCTCCAAGGCCAAATTCGAGTTTCCCATGTGGGGTAGAGTGTGCTACACTCAAAACTCAACACCCATCAATCCACACAAAATCCTAAGTAAATCAAATCCTAATAAATGAGCTCTCTTTGGTCACATCTCTTAATTAGTTTAGGAAAATTCAAATTAGGTTAATTAAGCCACTACAACCCATGGCTAACAAAGGGGTAACACCAATCCAAAGAATATGAATAATAAGACCAATGATAAAATTTCACTTACTAAGAGAAACACATACTAACATAATAAAAGGGAAAAATTAAAACAAAACAACACATGATCCCTAGGTCACAATTTTCCCTTTACTAGATAATTCTAACACACATAATTACTTGTTGCCATGGTGACCTTAGCTAGATTCTTCTCAAATTTTGATGTGGTTGGTCTCCACTCCCCAATATTGTTGTGAATATAGTATACCTGCAGAACAGAGAATACCTCCTTCGGCCTGTTGGCCGCATTAAAACATTCATGCCAAATATACAATATAATATAAAATAAACGACACCTGATTTACTATCATCTATGCAAGTACGATATCACTAACACTTTCTAGCACATTTCTATTTCATATTTCATTTATGTTAAACGATCATCACATTAGTCCAATTATCAAGTTCTACTCAAAATGATTAAACATATCACATGTCATAATTAAAGATAAATAACCTTGTCAAAAGTATACAAATACCGTCATCAAATGTCCACCAAAGAAACCATATGCATCATATAAAGATCAAATCAATAAATCCCAATGTCTACTGTGATATCTACTAACATCTTCAAGTCAAGAAGTCATAATAAATCCATAGTGAAGTAATCGGTCTAAAAGAAAACAACAAAACAAAATGAGGTCGAAGGGAAGTGGGCACTACATGATCCAACTCATGGAAACAATAGGATTCCAAAACAACACAAGCAACATAATCGCAATAAGAACACCATCCAAAATATAATGTAGTTCTACAACTACATTAAAACATGAAAAACAATACTAAGGCTTCCTCAATCAAGCCAAAGGAGAAAAATACTATGGGGATGCTTCTTATGCCTCCCAAAGGGAAATGGGTATCACCACTTGAGAACAAACCACCAAAATATATATATATATATATATATATATATATATATATATATATATATATATATATATATATATATATATATATATATATATATAAATCCCGACATGCCCTTATATATATATATATATATATATATATATATATATATATATATATATATATATATACATTTCAAATCCTCCCCCTTAGAACCCTTATTCCTTACATTTCCTTATGCCTCCCCAACCTCTTATAGCACCCCATAATGAGTAAATAAATGCAAGCTATTTCTTTGTAAGGTGAAACCCAAATCCCAACTCCCTCCACTCTTATACCTCCCTAAAACACACTTTTCCTCCCACAAAATAACCCCATTGACTTCTCCTACACCATTCCTAGGCCATCTACCCAATAGCCCACAAACATTCCAAAACATTCATACATTAACACTTACATTCATAAAAAAAAATTTTTTTAAGATTCAAGCTCTTAGCTCTCCATGATGGAGTTGTTCCAAGTTCCAAAATAACATGCTTTATCCCAATGCAAGCAATTCAAATCATCCAAGCACAAGCATGGAACATGTTGGTACCCAAATTTGTTCTCCTTTTCGGACAAGCAAAGCAACACTGATTCAACATGGAGCTTAGAGGTAGCTAGATCATAAATATATGTCATTTTGTAGCTGGGGAGGAGGTCTGACTATCCCTTTATTACTTGGATTTGTGGAGAGATGGGTAGCACCTTAAAAGGATATGATCTTATCCTAACTATTTTAGGTTGTGCCTTTCAACCAAGGTAAGAGAACCTATTTTGTAACCTCTGTTATCAGAAAGGAGATACAAGTACCCTTCTTTTGCATAAATTTTGTAGAGAAGACCTTGGGGAAAATATGATCAACACACCAGATCTGACTCTCATGAGTTGTCACTTCCAGATCATGGAGATACTTTCACAACAAGGCAAAGGTTACTAAAGACATTTGAGACCCTGATTTATCCTGCATACTTTGGCAAATAGATTTTGTTCTTTTGTGGGTATATAGAGAAAAACAAGGGTAGTGTGGATAGGATTGGATGTTTTTAAATAAATTTTGGTGGGAGGGGAGATAGGATGAACTTGACTCACCAAATCCTTGAGAGATTATGCAAAATGGAGGAATTTTAGCTAACAAAATACCACAAAAGTTAAAAACGTCTCTTCAACTAGAACATGTGCCTCAATAAAGGCCCAACTTAGCACTCTTTCACATAACCTATGGGATTATATCACAAAGGCTTAAGTCATAAAACTCATAAAGAACCAAGATTCAAATCAAACCACTCCTAAAATACATCAAGAGGCTTACAGACAATCTCTTTTGACAAAATGAAAGAAAAGTGATTTTAAATCGTTTATCTCAATCCTAGATGAAGGCTCTTTTGAGAAATGAGATTGCAGATACCACTAAACTATCACAAGGAATGATACCTATTTGATTGGGCTAGATTTTGGTACAATATTGCAACAAAAACAAAAAAATTACTTGCATGCATTAAGAGATGAAATAAATACACTTTACTCAAGATTAACATAGAATAACTCAAGTCTGATCAAATTTATCGGGAAAGTTTCCAGTACAATCTCAAAGATTTTCAATGGTTATACACTTGCAACCACCTTGACACGACTGAATTTGATACAAAGAGAGATATACAAGCTTCTTAGATGAATTCTCAAAAGGGATGGGCTCTGTCAAGCTTTTTCTTCTAGAAAAATTAGTTTATGACTTTTCCAAAAACTCCCAACCATTTACATGAAAAATTTGTGCAATATATAACATTTAAAACAAATCCCCTTCTCCCGAAAAGAAAAAAATGTTTAATGCACCGTTTAGCCATGATTCTTTCATGATTCTCAGCATCAAATCACAAAAGTCTCTAAGTGCTTAATGGGGTAAATTTCATCAATGCCTCCCACATTCAACTCCTTGCTCTGGTAGATCACTCTTCCTTCAATTTTCCAACCACTTCCACCCATGATCTATCAAATCTGGCTCCTTCCGTGCTTGGGAGAAGAAAAATAGAAAATATGATCCGACACGAAAGTCAGACCATTTTAATGGTGAAAGACACCTTCCAGATCTTCCCACCAAACTTTAGATATGAACATAAACTTTCTTCTCTTCTTGGCGTGTAGAAAAAACCAAAGAATCATGAAAACTCGCACTTCTAGACGTGTTGCAGAAAAATGGAGGAAAATAATATTTAGACTCTCACTTGCCATTGATATTTTCTTTGAATTTGGGCCATCCATGTGGAAGATCCAAACTTAAAACGGAGTGTGGGCTTCCTCTTACTTTTTACAACTTTTGGGAAAATTTCATATTTTGCTCCGCATCTCCACCCTCGGGAAATGATCCTGACACGTGTCCTAAGGTGGGCCCCAAGTGGGACCGCAACCAAATTCTGACATTTCACTCCCCTTTTGGAAAAGGGGAAATTTTCCAAGTTTTCCCGAAGCTCATCCTTGAAAAATTGGAACCTTCCACGTGTCCTCTGCGGGGTCAAAGCGAGATGTTTTCCTTGCCCTTAAATTTTGTCCAATCGCGCCTGGGGGCAGTAGAGCAAGTTCAAACTTTTTTCCAAAGTAGGAAAAAAGAACAAGTTGAAAAACAGACCCACCGCACCCCATCCAATTGAAAGAAGCCATGTAAGCACCAAAAGAACCAATTAGATACAAGTGGGGCCACGTGACCAATTTTTAATTTTTCACCATAAAGGCAAAAGGTGATAAGTTAAATCATTCACCTACCATCCCTTGACCATCCAAAAGAAGCCACATCCCCTATCAATGCAAGGATGCAAATTTGACTGGGAGAAAATGCCCGTCAAACCGTAAAATATAGAAAAATGATCATCTGAGCTAGAAATTTAAAATTTCTTCAAGGATAGAGAGTTTAGAAACATTTACAAGTCTCAAATATGTTTTTCAAAGATACATCCACTCATTTTATCAAAGTATTTAGGGAAGAAATGACAAGGAAGACAAATCCTGACTGTGGAGACCAAAAGGTATGATAAAACCTGATTTTTTTGGACTTTTCCAGAGGAACAAAGAAATAAGGAGAAAACAAGGGACCAATAAATGATCCACAACCCAACAACAAATTAAAAATGTCAACAAAGATTAACTAGGCACAACAAGGGGAAAAGGAAAGTGACAGAGGCCGTAAATCGATAGATTTTCAAATGAAAACTTCTTTAAAGCAAGAGCTCCAAAACAACAAAATAATTCACCCAAGAATGAAGTATCCAAACTCAAGCAACCCAAAGCAAGGCAAGGAGTTCAAATTTTATAAAAGAGGGAAGGCAAGAGAATGAGGTGGGTCCATGTAGGATGTCACATCACACATCCTCAATTCCAACCCCCAAATTCAACTTCATTCTCCAATGCATAATAAATAGGTGGGTGAATAATATGACAATTAACTTACACACTCAAATCCAACCCACAGCCTAAAGGACAGAAATTAAATCATGCTAGAAAAGTGCAATTAAAACCTACAATTTGCTTTCTCAAAAGCATTATAAAAGTCTAATTCAACTCTCCAACCATAGGTATGGTTGGTAATTAAATTTAAGAGGTATGGGACAAGTTTAACTTGTCCCACAAGCCTCCAAAATCAGCCACAATGGAAATTTCGAATTTCCAAGAAGTTAGAGTGTTTCACACTCAAAAGTTAACTTACACATCACTTACACATCTTTAGTAAAGGCCAACAACTCTATTAATTACTTTCTTATTACATATTTGAATTAACCAACTTAAAAACGTGATTACTCACCAAATTACACATCATTTAATAAATAAAGAAAGGGGCAAATCCATCAAAAATAAACACATGCAACATTAAACAAAAGGGTCAAATAAAATAAAAATACATAAAACCCCTTAGTCACATTTAAAGGTGATCCCCCATGGGAATCCCTAATACACACAAGTGCGCACAAGAAAATACTAGTTGCCATGGTGACCTTGTTGAATTCATCTAGAATTCCAATGTGGTTGGTTTCAATCCCCGATGTTTGTTGTGATATTTAAACCTGCAACACACAAATACCTCCTTCGGCCTCATGACCATATCGTAACATCCAAAATGATATAAATATAACTCCCAAAATCACTTATATATATATGAATCACAACAACATCAAAACAATCTAACAATATCATGTATTATTTTATCGACAACTATATCATCAACCAATAATTTCCATATCTAGGTCTACTCACAATATCCAAATATCACAAGTACAAACAACATCCATAATATATCCTTGTCAAAAGTATATCAACATTAATATCCAAAATGTCTTTAATAATCATCATGCATCATAACCGAATCAAGTAAACAATAATACATGATCTCACATCTAACATCACACTATAATAAATTCCATAATCATGTCCATAATACAATCAGTAGTATCATGATCAGTATCAAAAGGTGTCAAAGGGAAGTGGGCACTACATCCCCCTCCCCTTAGACTCAACTTCCTCCTAGAAGTCACTGGAAAGAGAAATAAGAACAAATGGAATAGAAAAAGGATCACTCCATTATGGGATTGCTTGCTTCAAACAAGTGTGGGTCTAGAGAACCTAATTTAGGTCCAATGCAATTCAGATAGAAGAAGGGAGATTGCAAGCGATGAGTTCTAAACTTTCTGCATGTAAGTCTATGAACACTTAAATCTAGAGAGTAAATTTACACTATCAACCAAGATACCACACAAAACAATATAACATGAAGATTTCAAAAGAGTATTAAGGGTAACCACCAAGTAGAGGAATAATGAGGAGAATTCCATGAATTTGAGAATGAGAACATAGTTTCCCAAGGAATACAACATGCTACAATAATAAAAGTTAAAATTCTACTAAGTTTAAGTCATGATTTCAAGGTTCGTTATCTAGACAAGGCTAGCAAAAATCAACTATGACCAAATTTGTACAAGGAACAAGTCTACTCAAGGTCCCGTGAATTTGAGGATCACATAGGATGAGGTTAGTCAACAAGGTCACCTAAATCAGAACAACATTTAAAATCAAGGAACTATTCCAGGAAATCACTTCTATAACTCGAGATGGTATAATTAACTTTTCATGGTAATACAAGAAAAGTCAAGACCACAAGTTTTCCTATAGTCTTATTTTTACAATTTTTTTTAAGAATCAAACACACCATACCAACCAAATATAGAGATGTCCACCATTTAGCGAGAAGAAAAATATATATATCTCCCTTCGCAACTAACATAACAATGTAAGAGGCATCATAAATTATAACACAATGGGATTTATTTATCTTATTTCCTACTCAATCTTGGAATAACCTTAAAGAGAGCACAAGAAACACCAAGGACCACTCAAGGTCACTAGGGAAAAGAATAAATAACATGGGGTCTAACTATAATCCAAGTGTGCATCATATCAAAAATGAATAACACCATCTTGCACTTTCCATCCTAATGGAAAAGGGGCAACAATAACAAGGTGACCCAAGAAAATCCGAAGAAAAGAAGAATTCCCAAAGTTATTTTATATCCTTAACATATGTTGCCTTAAAATTACAATAACTTAGGTCTCCAAGGACAAGACAACACGTACGGAGGTTGCTTCTTAAACAAGAGATAAGTCTCAATCCAAAAGGGCCACAATTCACACTCATCAAGTGGGATGATAAGGGTATGATGACTCAAAACTCCCACAAAGAAAGACACATACATCTATGAATAAGAAAGTACTAAGAAATTAGAACACATTAGTATCCACCGGTGTTTCACAAATGCGGGTAGGTGATAGAACTACAAGTCCAACTAAACATTGCACTCAATACACATAAATCATTCCTATTTTATAACTCAACTAATTAATTCAAAAGTGGTAGTTTCGTTTTGAAGCACATTCCTTTCCGATTTTTCTTAATTAAACTTCCTCCTATTATGACATCACAAGTTTTTGTTATAAGGACCACTAAGGGGCATGATATCTCGCCATTCTCAGAAAGTCGAAAAGAGAAAAATTATTTATTTTACTCCTAGGGTAGGTAGATGGACAAGGTTTTCTCCTTTCTGTTCTTCTACATGGTTTTTATTTCTTCTATTAATCTACCAAGGTTAAAGAAAGGACCAATTTCTCTTTCTAAGTTCCAGTTTATTTGTTAAGCTTCAAGGCTAAATCTCCTCAATTATAGTTTTATGATGTTTGGTAGTCAAATTGTTAATTAAAAATTTAATGAGAAGGAAGGGTAAACATATCAAACTATTACTTTAATGGGAGAAAGAGGTAAATCATTACATCACATTTTTAATTCTAAGGAAACAAGGGACATTTAATCATAGAGAACACATTATTACTTTTGTAAGGGCTAGTAATCTATCAACCGACATGGATGACAAAAATATTTTGAGATTTTTCCACTAACTACAAGTATCATAAAACATTCTTAGTGGGTTTCTACAAGTTCTCAAAAGAATTTACAAGGCTTATTAAGGAAGCATGATTACTTTTAACGATCTACTAGGGTTTAACGATGTTTGTTGTTTTGGCGAAAACATTTTACTCACACGATAAGACAAGGAAAGTTTTCAAATATACACCCATATTACCACATGATACAACCAACAAAGAAATTGAAATGAAAAGGAAATATTTTAACTATAAGAACACCACATACTCACTAGAAAGCATCAAATGTAAGAAGACAATCAGCTATCTATTCAACATGGCATTACAACCAAGAGTTACGGTTTTGCAAGAAGAATCACATTATAAAATACCACAGATTAACTTATTAAGGTCTAATTACACCGACATCACCAATGTCATGGTCATCAAAGCATCCATAAGTGTCTCCACGTAATCCAAGATTAATAGATCATAGAGTGTTATTCATAGTAACTTAAAAAGTTAAGGAAAGGGTATACTTATTTATAGGTCGAGAGAGAAAACAAACACACTTAATTTACACACATTACTTGAATGGGATTAATTCTAATAATAATTACCAAGATGAAAACAACTCTCAATTCACTACTTTATATAATGAAATATGGAAATCCTAATAAAAATTAACATGCCATCGAAGAAAATCCACTACCGACAAACACTTTTCCACTAACATCCACAGCCAACCCAAAGCAATCTGATCCTAACAAAATTCATCATCCCACAATTAAAGACCTCTACTCCGACAAGGTTCAAGCTCTTATCATATTGTAAGAGAATCACCACCACCGCTAACACACCGCCAACAAAAATGCACAACACAACGAACTCTCTAACTAAAGAAGGTCAAGCAATGAAAAAATCACTCTAAGATCTTAGAAATACTTAAGGTTCTGCATCTATAACCAAGGCATAACTTTAAGCACCTAAGAGGAAATTTAAGACACCTAAGGTGTACCCCATATGACAAAATGTCACAAGGCAACAAAGGTAGGACCAACTCAACAACATGCAAGTGAGAATCATGTAACATTTAGCTAAGTAGCCAACAGATAATGAGCTCTGAGTCACTAGTCAAAGTAAAATCCAAGAAATATCAGCGATCAAGGAAAGTGGGCTAAGTAGCCACATTGCAAAGTCTGAAAATTCTTGTAAAAATATAAATAAATAAAAATCCTCGAGGTTCTCAAATAAATTATAAAATAAGATGCTAGTCCTTGATAAAATAACACAAGATTATGAATGTAAAGCAAAAATTTAACACGAAATTCACTCTGCAGCTCTTCATGGCCACCAATAGGGGTACTCTACCTCGAGGTCAATTCTAAGGACACATACATAGGATTGGGTCATAAACGACAACCAAATTTAATGTCCACTTTGCCATATGGATAACAAAATGAAAAACTAACAACTAGACCATATTTCCTAACCACGAGAAGGAAGGAAACTCTAAACAACTTCTAATTAACTCTTATCAACCCTGCACAATCACTATTGTCCAACCACAATAATCACATAATACTATTTATCATTCAAAAAATCCAATAAGGAAGGGTCTCAAAAGGGCTTAACGCATCATACAATTAGATCAAGATTTAGGACTTGTAAAACGACACATTTTCAAAGGGGAACCAAGTTTCCACTACATTAGAAGTTCACAAAACAAAATCAATTTAAATTGACATTCTTAGTTACCCGGGGTTTAGAAAAATACCGCTAAGAAAGTACAATAGTTCAAACAAATTATTATTTTATTTTTATTTTAATTCTAGCAGTTTAATTGAACAGAGTAATGTAATTTTTTTATATATGTATTTCTTTTTCTTCCTTTTTGTCAATTTTCAACAAGGGTTTTTTTCTAGATTTAAACATGTGATAGGTTTACATTTCATGTCTCAAGTTTTATAGTGTGCCCAAGGGTCCAATATTTGAACCCATGGCTCGATACCAAGTGTAACTCCCACTAAAACAACCCACTTGAGACCCAAGAACAACCTAGGATTAATTAGGAAAATTATGGAAATTTTTTTATTAAAAGAATCTACAACAGGTTACAAGACAAAATTTGTCATAACATGTTCTAGAATAATTCTAATCCACTAGAAATACTTTTCTTTTATAAAAAATTATTAGAGGTCTTAAGGTCCAAAATTTAAGGTTAGAAGATTCAATTAGGTTCAGAGAGTAATTCCTCACCGTACCCACTCTCTAATAGGCTTAAAGGTTCAACTTTATTTTTCTCACACTCAATGCCTTAAAAATTTCCCTAAATCCTTCCCATTGGATAGGAAATTTCCGCACCTTTCCATTAATATAAATAAGTCCTCCTAAATCCTCATATTTTTCAAGTTACGGGCTGGTGGGCCTTGGGGTGAAAATTTTCCCCAAGAGTGGGCTTGCGGGCCTAGGGGTGAAAATGTTCCCCACGGGTGGGTCGATAGGCCACAGGGAGACTTTTGGAAAATTTCACGTGCATGGAAAAAAAAAAATTGTACCCGTGCACCCACCGGTTTGCAGGTACACTAGGGACATGTGGCACCCCCCTCCCAAGTCGGCACGGGAGAGGGTGGTGAGAGACATTTAAAAAAAAACTTCGCATGCGGGTGAAAGCCAACTTTGCACCCAAGCTCAACAAGTCCACAAGGGACACGTTGCACCTCCCAAGTTAGTGTAGGGAATGTGGGGCGGTGGGGAGAAAATTATTTTAACACCCCGAAGGGCTAAGAGGGTAGCATTCACCTGCGCCTCTATCGGCACCTCGCGATGCCACGTGGTGGCTCCCAATTGGCTATGGGCCAGCAGCGGTAGGAAATATTTTAAAAATTTTCCCAAAATTTTCCTAAATGTAAAAAGGAAAAAAGGTACCCGCTCCTCTACCGATGCCTTGTGATGCTATATGGCATCCCCTGATTGGTTGTGGCCTGGTGAGGCGGTGGGGAAAATTTGGAAAAAAATCCCAAAATTTTCCAAAAGCGCTAAGCTTAAAAAGGGGTCCACCCCTCCACAGAAACCTCATGGTGCCACGTGGTAGCCTCTGATTGGCTACGGGTTGGCAGGGAAAATTAAGAAAATTTTCCCAATTTTTTTTAATTACTAAGGGAAAAATTCGGCCCGCACGCCCCACTAAGAAAATGTTTTCTCAATTTTATTTTATTTTTGATGCCAAGTGAAGAATTTTTTTTTAAGGCCATAAGTTTTGATTAAGGGATCGGTTTTGGGAAAATGAGGAATGTTTGGAAATATCTCGACGTCCTCTTTAGTCAAATATCATTAAGTTTTTATTTTTATAAATTTTAGCGGGTCAATTTCAAGAAAAATATTTGTAGGATTTTACAAAGTCTGTAGGTAAATTTTAACATGTTAAATTTTTATTTGATGTTCTTCCTCTCTCAACATTTCAAATAGACATGGAGAATTATTCTTAGGTGGATTTAGGATAATTTTGTGAGGTAGATCTATTTGATTGAATTCCAATTTGAAATTTTACAATTTTGATAGCAAAATGACTGTGAAAGCTTTGAACTCGAGTTTTCTTAGGTTTTGAAAGATTTCCTTTAAGTATTTTTGTCTAATTGGATTCATTTAGGGAAAAATACTTCAATTTAATTGTTTAGTTTGTTATTTCATTGTTTTAGGTTTGGTCTGTGCATTTTGGATTAAATAATTGCCAATTTGAAAATACAAGACATGGATCAAATTTCTAAAGGGTTTATTTGTCATTTTCTTCTTCCAAGTATTATAATATGTTCTAATTATAATCTAAAACATTTATTTGATTCAATTCAACTATTCAAAAACTAAAATACATCTTTGATTTCAAATTTTCACATATTTCAAAAGACAGAGTATTACACTTCATTTATATGCATTTCTTCCTTTCAAATAGAGATTAAAACTCACATCTAGATGATTAAATTCAATATAGTGATAAAATTTGAGGAAGGTTATGCAATACTTTATTTATTCCAAAAGACAACTTTACAAATTCCTTCTATTATTCTTTCCAAAATCATATATTATATACAGGAAGAATAATACATTTTCTTCTCACATGTTTCACTTTTCCACTTTCCAAACAAGGATTTCATAGAGCATGTTAAATACAGATTTCCAACATAATAATATCATATGGACAAGACAAAACTACTTCATTATTTCAAATGAAACCCTTACAACTTCCTTTTTATTTGATTACAAAATACAACATACAAAGTACATATGATTCTTTCACATTCCAAATTACACTTCCCTAAACACTCCAACATCTTCCTATTACAAATTTATACAAGCTCATCCACTTCAAGTGGGAAAGGTTACAATAATATTTCATTTCACAAGGGACTGACAAACTATCTTTATCTCAACTCCGAACAACAACATGTAAATTTCTCATTCTTCCAATTTGATCACAATAGGAGTAGGGAAAGGCAACGCTATCCACCCAACCAAGAGGAGAATTCATCGTTATTCATTGGTCCCCGAGCCCCAACCACAATGCAATAAAATATGTGATATAAATCATGGAAACAACAGGCTTCCACAACCACAAAAGCAACATAATCACAATAAGAACACAGTCCAAAATAGAATTTAGTTCTACAACTACATTAAAACTTGACAAACAATACTAAGGCTTCCTCAAGCAAGCCAAAGGAGCAAGAAACTATGGGGATGCTGCTTATGCCTCCTAAAGGGGAAATGGGTATCACCACCTAAGAAAAAACCAACAAAATATATATATATATATATGTATATATATATATATATATATGTATATATATATGTGTGTGTATATATATATATATATATATATATATATATATATCATTTCAAATCCTTGACACGCCCTTATGGCTCCCCAAGTACCCTATATTCCTCACATTTCCTTATGCCTCCCAAACCTCTTATGGCACCCCATAACAAGTAAATAAATCCAAGCTATTTATTTATAAGGTGGAACCCAAATCCCAACTCTCTCCACTCTTATACATCCCTAAAAACACACTTCTACCTCCCACAAAATAACCCCATAGTCTTCTCTTACACCATTCTTAGGCCATCTACTGAACAACCCACAAACTTGCCATAAAATTCATACATTATTACATTAATAAAAGAAGAGCATTTCAAGAGTCAAGCTCCTACCTCTCCATGATGGAGTTGTTCCAAGTTCCGAAACAACAAGTTTTATCCCAATGAAAGCAATTCAAATCAAGAAAGCACAAGCATGCATAAATCTACCCAAAGTTTTCTCAAAGCAAGAGCTCCAAAATAGGAAAAGAATTCACCCAAGAATGAAGTCTCCAAAGTCAAGCAACCCAAAACAAGGCAAGGAGTTTGAATTTTATAGAAGAGGGATGGGAAGAGAATGAGGTGGGTCCATGTAGGATGTCACATCACACATCCTCAATTCCAACCCCAAAGTTCAACTTCATTCTCCAATGCATAATAAATAGGTGCGTGAATAATATGACAGTTTACTTACACACTAAAATCCAACCCACACCCCAAAGGATTGAAATTAAATCATGCAAGAAAAGTTGCAATTAAAACCTACAATTTTCCTTCTCAAAAGCATTATAAAAGTCTAATCTCAACTCTCCAACCATAGGTATGGTTGGTAATTAAATTTAAGATGTATCGGACAAGTTTAACTTGTCCCACATGCCTCCAAAATCAGCCTCCAAGGACAATTTCGAATTTCCAAGAAGGTAGAGTGTTTCACACTCAAAAGTTAACTTACACATCACTTACACATCTTTAATCAAGGCCAAAAATCTATTAATTACTTTCTTATGACATATTTGAATTAACCAACTTAAAAACGTGATTACTCACCAAATTACACACCATTTAATAAATAAAGAAAGGGGAAAATCCATCACAAAATAAAAACATGCAACATTAAACAAAAGGGTAAAATAAAAGACAAATACATAAACCCCTTGGTTACATTTAAAGGTGATCCCCCCATGGGAATCCCTAATACACAAAAGCGCACATAAGAAAATACTAGTTGCCATGGTGACCTTGTTGAATTCATCTAGAATTCCAATGTGGTTGGTCTCCAATCCCCCGATGTTTGTTGTGATATTTTAACCTACAACACATGAATACCTCCTTCAGCCTCATGGACATATCAAAACATCCAAAATAATATAAATATAACTCCCAAAATCATCTATATATATATATATATATATATATATATATATATATATATATATATATATATATGAAGCACAACAACATCAATGCAATCTAACAATATCATGTATTGTTTTATCGCAACTATATCATCAACCAATAATTTCCATATCTAGGTCTACTCACAATATCCAAACATCACAAGTCGAACAACATCCATAGTATAACCTTGTCAAACAGTATATCAACATTAATATCCAAAATGTCTCTAATAATCATCATGCATCATAACTGAATCAAGTCAACAATAATCCATGATCTCACATCTAACATCACACTATAATAAAGTCCATAATCATGTCCATAATACAATCAGCAATATCATGATCAGTATCAAAAGGTGTCAAAGGGAAGTGGGCACTATAGGGTGGGTACCCATTTCCATTATGAGGCATAAGTGGCCTCCCCATAGGTCTTCATCCTTTGACTTTCATTTTATTCCTTGTTCACTTTTTCTTTAGTTGTTTTTATTTCATTCTTGTGGTGTAGATGATTGAAATGTGGTTTGAATGGTTGTTAAACAAGTTTTGTGTTGTGGAAGCTTATTGTTACCATGTGTTGGAATCATCTCCCGCTATAATGTGGTTGGGGGTGGGGGCAAATGGAGAGGATGGCTTGTCCTCTTCATTGGATATCTTATTGGGTGGAGAGCATTGCCTCACCCCCATTTTGTTATGAATCCAAAAATCTTGAAGGATCTATCTTGTTGGTGTTGTGAAGCTTGAATCTTTTGTTGAAGTCCCTAAGAAGATCCGTCTTGTAATAAAATTTCCTTTGTGTTATTACCACTTATAGTGGAAGAACTTGTAATATTGTATTTTATTTTATCTTTCATTATTGTATGATTTTGCCACTTCAAGTGGAGGAAATTGTATTGATCTTGGGAAACAAATTTGTATTCAAATAATTATTATTAAAGTGGTATTGTATGTGGAAAGAAACAAATAAGAAAATAAATAAGAAAGATTTGTCTTTGTAGAGTTAGTTTTGTTATAAGAAAAGAAACTAATTCTCTTTAGATGAAATCTTGGCTATATTGTGAGAAAACTAGTTCTTTATGTTAAAAGATATGAAATATTTTCAGTGGAAAAGAAAGTTTACTTTCATTGTAAAGTTGTTTTATTTTTAATGTGAAATAAGGAAATATAGAAGTTGTAAGAAGTTGAAATGCATGCATAGTAAACCTGAATGTAAAAGAAAGTTTTTGTAGTTACTTTTGATATTTGAGTTGTACTAAAAATTAAAGAGACAACAAATTTTAAATAGGGAATTGTTGCATTTTGTATTAGAAAAATAACAATGTAGAAGTAGATATAAATTCTTTGTTTTTACTCTTGGAATTCAAAGAAAATTAGTTGAACAAAATGGAATAGACCTTGTAGATGTTATTGTTACTATTGTATTTCAAAATGTTTGAAATGAGTAATTTTAATTAGGAAATGATCAAATGGAAAGAAATCACAAAAGCTGGAGACTTTAGGTGCATAAAACTAAGCTCATAACACATCTTAGTACCTTTTAGTAACTTTTGTTTTTGGGAAAACTTAGAATTTTAGGTTATGTTTCTAAGAAATATGACCGCTTCCCTGTACAGAGCGGTAGTTTCATAACTGTCGCTTAGGCAAGGCAGTGGTCTTAGAACCACCACTTCATAGACTGAAAGTTCATGGTTTTCCACCCGAGCAGAGTGGCAGTCCCAAGACTGTCATTCTTCTCTAGGCAGCGGTTTTGTCACTTACGAAAGAAATTCTCGGATCCGTGCTTGTGCTAAAATTTTAACTGGTTTATACAAATTTTACATTGTAAAATTTAGCTAATAATCACTAGTAAGTGAACAATGGGTAATCCCATTGATTTGAGAAATAACACATACAAATGGTGAATTAAAAACATTATTTTCAGTTATATTTATGGGGGTAGGGTGTGCCCCAAATAATAGTGAACCCAAATGCACATAACTTGAACCACAACCAGATTGGTAGGGAAAATCCCTCCCAATCCTTGAATGGAAGTAATAACAATGATAAATTTTTATCTAAACTAATATAAACTAGATCTCCTTGTCTGATCGTCGTCCATATTTCTTCTTCTTTTGCTCCCATGGCTTCCTCCTTTCTAACTGTATTTTTAACAAAACAAATAGACCAAATGAGTAGAATAGAATGAAGGAGAGGCTTTATTAAAAATTTATAAGGATTTATAGGGCTAGTTTGGAACCCTAGAATCTTGTGGCCAAGATTGTTTCAATCTAAAGGTGGAGGATTAACCCTACTTTTGTTTGGTAGAAATGTATTTTAAATGTTTATATTAAATACTTAAGGGTATTGTAGATGGGTGAATGGGGCCATTTAATTTCCTTAGAGTGTTAAATATTTTTTAGTTCTTGGAAAGCCTTAGGAAGTCAATGGAAAGTACTCTAAGTTAATAGGATAATAAGTTTAAATAAATCAACATAAGGTTAAGCTTTCTAGGATTAAATATTAACTAAAGAGAAGAAAACATTTAACTATGTAAATTAATCTATGGTACCTTCCTAATGTATAATGGATTAATGGACCTTAGAGATAAATTTGAGATTATGTTAAAATTTATCTAGATCCGGTTCTTTAATTGAAAACTGGAGTTTATTGATGATAGTTAGTTTTTTTAACCTATGGGATTATCATCCTTGTAACAAATTTTTAACCTCTTACCTTGATCTTGTAACAGAAAAAAAAGTACTCATAATTTTCGGGATAAGTGTTAGGGGTTAGCGTGTTTTTAGTTGATCATTTTTGTGGGCAGTTCACTTGGTATCAGAGCCTTGGGTTAAAAGCTTGGACCCTTGGGCACAGCTAGAAAACATGAAACATGAACATTTAACCTAGTACAAAATTGGTTTCTTTCACTACTAGAAGTAGGGTTGTTTATCAACAATGTTTTCCACAAAATAATTTTTTTGTATAAAATTTGTGGATTAACAACAATAAGTGAATAGATTCTATAAAATACAAAGTAGATATTTCACAATTTCATAAAAGTAAAATTTAAACTTGTGAAAAATTCACATTTTCAAATTTTCTTTACCAAAAATCTAAAATGTATCATTCTATAATATCCATAAAATGTAAAAGTGTATGCATTATATACAAAATCAACTCTAGGAATTCATTATATCAATAAAATTAATCATGCATCCAATTCTTGCCATTTGTTAGGTTCATTTTTTCTTTTAAAACATTATTATGGATTATTTACAAAGTGTAAAATAGATGGATTGTGTATGATCTACACGATTAGAAATAAAATTATTTATTCACAATATTATCCACAAAATAATTTTTTTTATAGAAAAATGTGAATTATTAACACCAAATGAATATTTTTTCCAAATACAACGTAGAGAATCCACAATTTTATGGGATATCTATTACTATTTTATTGTGGACAAATCACATTTTCACCTTGTAGTTTGAAAAATATAGGCTTTTAAAACTCTAACTTATCGATTTAATTTTTCTTCTTTTTGTTAAGAATTATTTTAGACTATATATCTGACATTTATATTGTTGTCAAAATTTCAAACATAAATTTAAGATACAATTAATAATTCCGTAAAAAAATCTAACTTAAATTAATATAAAAATTTCACAGTATATAAAAAATAATTAAATAACTAACTAATTTAGTATGCGAAAATAATATATTAAAAAATTTTGTAGATAAATATATTTAAGTAATTTTCATGTTAAATTTCCAATTATAACATGCAATACCCATTAATGGTTCATGTGCCACATAAGGGACAAATCCTTTTTAAGATAATGTAGACTTGGTTTTAGTTTGAGATATTTTGCCACTTGAAAATTTCTTATTAAAAAAATTTGTTAAGCACCATCAATCCCACTACACGGATCAATCTACAAATAATCATCACCGTAGATTTCAAGCTACATGGATCAAGTAAAAATATCATTAGTTGTCCATTAATATATTAAAAGATTGAGATTTATTTCCTAAGCGGTCAAATAACTGAAAAAGCGTCGCTTTTAAATGCAAGGGATCAATACAGCCCTCTTTTAGGGGTTTGTTGATATATGATACTCTACATCTAATTTTTTATGATTTACAGAAAGCCGCTGCCTAAGGTGAGGTAAATGTATATGAAGGGTTAATGTATATATTTATCTAATCAAAGTTGTCAACAAAGTGTTATAGTATGAGATCAAGTGAGAAGCCCTTTGAGCCACGGTAAAGTGTTTGGGAATTATATTTTACATATACATTGTAATCAGCTAGTGTTTGGGAATTATATTTCATGATTTTGAGAAATCCTTAAAGCAACGTAATTTCTTTCATTTCTGTGATAATTGCTCCCTTCAAAATAAATTTTGGGAAAATTATGCAGAAAGAAATTGAAAAAATTGTGGTCTATGCAATGATACGAATGGAAAACAAAGTTAAAAGATTTTAGTTAGTAAATATGGCAGAAATGTTACAGAGAGTTTTATAAGGAACATATGTAATGGATCATTGTTTTTTATCAATCCTCACATATATACATTTTGATATGTTTTGATAAATATATTTTTTGTTATTTTGATATATATCATAAATTAACTTTTTTAATAAAAATTTATTAATATTACATCCATTTATCTATTAAATGTTATTAAAACATTTTAACATCTATGAAATTCCTAAATCACATTAATGATATTGGATGTTTAAATAGAGATTGTATTATGAATAATGTGTTTTCCATAGAATGATATGTCAAAATATTTTCAAATCTACAAATTCTATCCTTATTTTGTTACTCTCAGTAATAAATAAATTCCATCCATATTGTCTTTTTAAAACGTGATCTATATTTTCTGATGATACTATTTTTTAGATGAGAAGTATAAAATGAACTTCTCGTTTTCAATTTTGTATTTTTTTAAAAATGTTTGGCCTCGTATAATAAATCATTCACTATCCTGTGTAATTTTGGTTTTTTGGAGGGCAAAGTATTTTTGTATACTTATGTGCAATTTATTGGTTATGCTCAGAATTTCTTTTATTTAATTTAAATTAATTAATTTTTATCTTTCACATGACTTTATCTATATATTACTAAAAATAATTTATTTACTTTGAATGATTGTCATTCTAATGATTTTTATTATATTATTTTCATAAATCAATTATAATAAAAAATATATTCATTTATGATTTATATTATATGTGGAATATTTTATTAATTTTTTAACATCGATTTTAAATTATGGAAATTTATAAAGCTTATAATAGTAAATTTTAAATTTATTTGTGGATAGTAAAATTAACCTATAATTATTATGATGCATGTCATAATTTTAAAATTGTGGATGATGACACTATGAAATTTGTAAATACACACACATATTTTTTAATTGTAGGTGTGTAACAATATTAAAATTATGACAACTTCCACAATAATAATATTGTGGAATTTTCACAGTTATTTTCATTGTAGATATTTTCACAATTTTTGTCACATTTTATGTTTCTACAAAATTATTGTGGGTGGAGTCCACAAATTTGGATTCACAATTTGAACTAAAATGTCCACAAGTAAAATGTGGAAAATTTGTGGATACAATACCTTTTATCTTGTAGTGATATAAATTACCCAATTTTATGGTATTTATCATTTTCCCCCATATTTTAAGTCCACCGTATTATAGTCTCCGTACAAAATTTGCTACCTTGAAACAAATATTATATTTAATGATGGTATATATTATATGCTATTACAATCCAGCTAAAAACCCCATGGAGCTACTTGAAAGTAAATAAAACAGGCGGATCAAGTTTAACCTATTAAGAAAATATCATCAGCGGCATTTAATAGCAGCTTCGAGAGGATATTTCATGCACTTGAGAATCATTGAAATGTCGGGAGTCAGATCTGGAGGGATCCCTTCATTCGCACTGGACCACTGAAATTTGATGATCAGATTGGCAAGAGTAATCGGAATATGGACGCTGGCAACATCCATTCCTGCACATATTCGCCTTCCTGCTCCAAACGGCAGATATGCCATCCTCATTTTATCTGAATCAACTTCGCCCAGAAATCTACTTGGCTTGAAATCCCCGGGATCATTCCAAAGCCGAGGATCGGTAGAAATGGCGTCTAGATTTATAATCACTCCAGCTTTAGCAGGTATAGTTATGCCCATCACCTTACATTCCTCCACGGTTTCATGAACAACAGCGAGAGGCGCAATCGCTTCTTTTCTCAGGGTTTCCTTCACCACAGCTGCCAAAAATGGCAGTTTCTCCAAGTCGACTACGCATTCAGTGTTATCCCCAGAAACCGCTTCTCTTGTTTCTTCATGGACTTTCCGTTGGACGTCTGGATGGCGAATCATATAAGCCAGAGCCCATTCTACAGCTGTGGACATGCTGTCCACTGAAAGAATAAAAATCTCGAATAAATTGAAAACTATTTCTTCCTCGCTCAACCTTTTATTACCTTCCCCACCTTCTCGATCGCCTATAGACAGCAAACAATTCAAAAACAATTGGGCGCGTTCTGCTCAAAATATCCTTTAAAAATGCAGCCAAACTGAACAAGAGGCAATATCAGATGCAAAACGCGAGCTTTTAAGGACTACCATCTCTTCAATGATGCAGCCTGAGAAGGAACAAAATAGCGAAATAAAGGTAATGACTCCAAAAGCACATCCATGTTTTCGTTTAATATAATACCCTCGGCTATTAATTCCTGTAGCTCGTTCACGAAATTCTCGTCCTGACAATCAGGGCCGAAGCATAATACTACCATGAAATTGATTGACATGATTTTGACCAAGTGCAGAGGCCTCACAACGCCGTTATTTTCTTTCATCTCCGCCTCCAATTTGTCGACCAGATCTTTCATATATCTCTGCTGCGAAGATCTGCAGCTTCGAATGTGAGACGGGCTGAAAACTTTGTTCTGAAGAATTTTTCTGAGCTCACTCCAGAGCTCGTTGTAAGGAGAACTAATGGTGGTTCTAAAGCCGGCGGTGGTGAATTGGTTGACGTAGCGCTTAGGACGACCCGCAAAATTGGAGGCTTGGGTAACCAGCGCCTCCCAAATTGGAGCTTGGCCGGTGAGAACTACGACCGGAAATGGTCCCATCCACACGGTCATGACTGGCCCATATGACCTCGCCATGTCTGTTAACGCCGCGAGGAGAGTACCGCCCTTATTGAGCTGATGCATGTTACCCAACAATGGCAGTGTGGGTGGAGATGGGGGCCATTTCTTCTTCCTACTCTTGCTCGACTTCACTGCTGAGATAAACAGGTTGGCTATAAAAGCTGCGAGAAAGATTGAAATTAAGGCCAAAATGGTTTTTGCCTCAATATAAGAAAAGAGAGAGAGCGCATTCTCCATGGATGCAGAATTTAAATTGAGTTGTGAGATGTTATTATCTTTTCCTTCTTATAACAGTTTGTTTAACGATATCTCTTGGCAATGGTGGATATTGGATGTATGAGAGTATGCCACGGCAGCTAAAAAGATGGTAACACCTTGACCAAAATTAAATTTTATTTTGGTGAGATATTTTTGGGTGTTTTATGGTCTCGGCATGTGACAAGACTACATGGAGACTTTAGGCCTGGATATTTATGGTCTCTAGATCGTTTTTGAATATTCTAACTGTAAATTACAATTAAATAAAAATCAAACCGCAAATGTAAATAGATAAATATTTATTGAACTGTAATTTTGAAAGTTCTGATTTTCTATGAAATAGTCAAATATATTAGGTAGAGATAAATATAAGGTTGTTGACACACTACAATCATGTGTTGTTGACCCACAACAAGAGGCTGCAAACACACAATACGGGATTTGTATTTGTATTGTATTTTTAATCAACCCCTACTCATATATATATAGATATGGGAATCGGATCTCTTTTGAAAAAATAATGGATAGATTCATTACTCAAAACCAAAATTTCTTCCGGTAATATTTAAAAAGAGATATCTTGTAAACCTAGATTTTTAAACAAAATGAGGGTAGATTTATCATAGAGGAGGAAATTTCCTCCATAAAAACCCTACCAAAAAAACAATGGATTTCATATCCTCCATGGCTCTCCTCGTTCAACCTAAAAAATGAGAGACAAAATGGTCATGGAAAAAAACTAAAATATAAACCAAAATATGATGGATTACTACTTTTAGAGAATCAGTAAAATCTATGGCCCAGATTAAAACAATCTAAGGGATCCTATTAATTCCTACAACATGACATGGGTGGGCTGAGTATTTAATTTAACTAGTGGGGTGAATAAACCTAGATGGGGGGTAACTTAGGGAAGTATTGAAATACATTGCTACAACTAGGATTAAATCGAAAATGACTTAAGGTGTTGCCCTTAACTACTTAGGAGATAATTTTAAATAAATTCCGTATGTATTCATTATGGACTAAATAAATATTACACCCTAATGATAGTTTTCTTAATTATTAGAACAAATAGGATAAATTAATTTAAATGCTTAAAAAATAATCAGTTAGATTGAAATTGTAGTTGGATTTAGTGTTTTTTTAAATTCGGGAAGTTTGGGGAATTCTGACAACAAAATTGAGAAGTTTTTATCTATGGACATGTGGAATAGTGAGTCCAAAGGTATGAAGAGAATATACTGAGAGAGTTATCATCTTACTAATATCCATAAGAGGCCTAGCACCATGAAAAAACCCTCAAAACATTGGAGATAAAAATATAAATATGAGTCTCCCAAGCTTGTATCGAGAATTGGTGTTGAAAGTGATTATATATCTCATGAGGCATAGAATAAATATGTTGAGTTTAAAGTTATCCATGGTAAGACAAGGGGAATTCATGATATAATGGTGTCATGTTTCAAATTTAAAACTACGGTATTGATAGATAGCGTAATAGTGAGGAATTTGATCATTATTAGAGATTATGTCTTGAAAATATTTCTCTAATTTTGTGAGCACATTGCATAAGTTTAAAAGTTTTTGTTAACATTTGAGAAAAATACATGTTATAGAACCTATTTTCAAAGTGCACATCAATCTACATGTATAAATAAGAATGTCCATTGGTCTATGTGCTATAAATGTGTGCTCCAAGATAGGGTTGAATGTCTTAAGGACTGAAATACAACAATCTATGATCAAAGTTGATTGACACAAGAAGGTGTTGACAAGTGTTAGGGGTACATGCATGGGTATAACACCTATGTGTGATTCCATTTTTCTAAGAAGATAAAATTTATTCCATATTGTTTTATGAACAAGCAAATTGGAAGTTGCATTATAGGGATCGTGCTCATGACTTGTTTGTTTTACTTCTCGAGTTCAAGAGCTAAAGTTTGTGATTTTGGTACATATTAAGGTTAACATAATCCCAACAAAAGTATATAAGAATATTAGTTATATAAAACCATGTATAACATAGTTTTATTGTGAAGGAATTACGACAGCAATAAACAACATCGTCTAACAAATGTGCTTTTATGAAAAGAAATCGATTAAGACTAAAATATTGTTTTAGGACTATGTAATTTGTGTTGACCCATCTCCATGAATGATGATAAAGGTAAATGACCTTGTATTTTCTTAAACAATGAGATTACAATGATGTGATGATAGGGGAGCATCAAAATATTATTTCATATGCTACATTTGATTTTATATATATATCAAATACATAATATTTTTTAATAATTCAAAGATAATTTAACAACAATGAGAACTCTTACTATTTAAAAAGTCATATGACGATAAATGATAAAAAAATTGTTCGAAATCAAGTTAATTATAACTTAAACGAGGATATCAAAGATAAATTTAATAAAAAATACTAGTAAATTATATTTGTTTGGTGTATTTAATTTAAATAAATTAACTTTTATTAGATGTACAAAAACAATCATGTTTTTGTGTTTTTATGCGATAGAATTAAAAAATTGAAAAAATTAGAAATTATTGTTCTAACCACCGCATTTTGTAACTATGATCTATTTCTTTATGCCGAAATATGTAACCGTACAAGGATAGTAGGGTGGTGAAAGTTATGATGTTGTGCTTGCGAAGAAAAATTCAAAGAGACTTTTATAAAAATTATACTTCTATGAGCAATACTAAAAACTTAAAAACACTTTCACAACAAATCGAAATTAATGAATGTAGAAATAAAAAACCAAAAAAATATCCGTGTTACTTATGCAAAGCATTCAACTTGCTACACACATACTTCTATAGATCCGTATATGTGTTGTTACTACCATATTCAATAGGGAATCGCTTTTGGAAGTGTTGTCATTGATGTCAAAATAATGTTGTTAAGTATCTCATAAGTTAGAAATACTATCATTCATGTTTTCAAGAGTGTGTCACTTAAGAAAAAGATGATTTGATTTGATGTTTGCATGCCGCGCATCAAAAGAAAATATTATGAAATGTTCATCGGGGTTTGTAGTGTTCTCGTGAGTTTAAATTCATTTGATGGTGCTTAACATGTTAAAGGATTACATCGAGTATTTCACGGGTCCTAAATGCTAGCCAATAAGAAGAGAAAGCCATTGAAGTCGTGGATTGCCACATAATGAAGAGAAAGTTGTTGAAGGCCAACAGGTTTCCATGCAATAAATAGAAAGAAACGAAAGTCAAGTATTTTTGCGAATGAAGAGAAAGACCTTGAGTCAAGGATTATCACAAAAGTTATAAATAGTCTGTGATGGTCATGAAATGACGTGGGATCGAAAGAAAATAGGGGAAGTCTGGGAGTTCACATGAATGTCAAATATTCAATTTTCACTCTACAAAGGATGAATCAAGATGAATAATTCAAATCTTGATATGTATCGCTCTCTTGGGAAAAGTCACATCCTTTCATGAGATGAGTGTACTATATAAGTGGATTTAATTGCAAATTCATCTAGTGTTCACGAAATTATGATGTCGATTTTTTAAAGATATAAAGAATGAATGAGAGAGGAAGAGAGAAGAAATTCGTGAAGATATATCAAGAAAAGCCATAAAGGGAAGGAAGAGAAAACTCGAGTAGGATACCATGCTAATTTTTAAGGACAAACAAGCATCACATAAACAATGTGTGAGTATGGGTGTGAGAGACAACAAGAAAAATTAAGA
The DNA here is from genome assembly GCA_018340775.1 of Taxus wallichiana var. yunnanensis. Taxonomy (NCBI): domain Eukaryota; kingdom Viridiplantae; phylum Streptophyta; class Pinopsida; order Cupressales; family Taxaceae; genus Taxus; species Taxus wallichiana. The sequence goes on along the minus strand of CM031238.1, from coordinate 673,749,950 downwards.
ATGATCTAACTGCCATCAACGAGTTGATGAAGCAACTACAATAGGTGGAACTTTGCATTTTTGAGTCAGTGCCTCATTTAATTGGGGATTGGTGTTTCTAGTGAGTTGAGTTTGTACTTGGCACAGGGATTAGTTTCTCTAGTGAGTTGGTGCTCAACATTGGAAATTGGTGTCTCCATTAGGGTGCTACCTATGAATATTTATAAAATAATTAATTGTGTGACTAGATTTGGAGAGTAGCTCCAAATAGTATTTTCTCCGTGCTTTTATCCTAAAAGAGTTTCCACGTAAATCATATGTTGTGAAACTATTTTATCTTATGCGTTTTCTACTTTTATGAATGGTTTATGTTAAATGAATACTTTTTTATTATATTGATTCACCCCCTCTTAGTATAAGTGTGTGTTCTAAAACCTATCTATCTTCTTACCTCTATTCCTCAACTTGCTAATCCATATAAACCCTATGATATCATTCAACAATTAAATAATAACCAATCTCTTATGTCTATCTTTTATGTATTGCGCCACACCCCTAACTACCATCATCCTTGGATGTTGTCATTCACTCTATTAAATTCAAAGCAATGATTCCCGAGTAGTTTTTACTCATCTCACGCATTCATTCAATTATATCACCAATTCTATAACATTTTCAATAAGGAAATTACTCTGATTGTTCTCATGATTCTCCTCCTCTTCTTATCATGGATCATGATTAGGATTTCCAAATTAAGCGTGTATGTATTGATAATGGCTCCAAACTAAATATTTTTCATTTATCCTTACATTCCAAACTGCATATTTCTAATAGTGAAATAGAAAATTCTACTTCATTTTTCCAAGGATATGACACTAATACTCTTGTATGTATTTATACCATCACTTTAGAGTTGCAAGTCAAACCCCACACTCTTCTCACCCTCTTTTATGTAATGTATCTCCCATTGCAATACAATCTGCCCCTTGGTAAAACGTGGATCCATGGTACACAATTTGTTCTTTCCACTATCCATCATTGTGTCGGTTTATCTATGATCGTTATGAGCATACTATTACAATTTATCCCGAACCATTAAAGTATTGGAAAATGGACTCGCCACCTCCATGGTCATTCCCTCAGTGAACCTATCCAAGAACACCATCTTGATACATATGATGTTGGGAGTCTTAAAATTATACTTCCATTCCTCCACCTTTAGTCACTTCCTCTAATCGGGCTCCATATACTAATCTCATCTCTAGTCCTACCATATCCTCCCATTCTCGTTCCATATCTAGTTCTAAACTCCTAGAAAATTCTGAACAATACTTCTATGTAGAGATTGATGATTTTGATGATGATGTTGTTGATATTGTTAAGCTCATTAATGATGTAGTGCCCACTTCCATTCGACACATTTTTTGTAACGCCCATAAAAGGCGACGCCACACTCATGCCAACGATGACGCGGCGACGATGCAACAACGATGACGCAATCACCAAGCGACCCGAAAATGCAACAATTTTTTTTTTTGAAAGGAGGTGCGTTTGCACATATAGGCTTGAACCACATCAGTCACGATAAAGCTTCGTGAACAAGGATGTTTAATTTAACCTTGTTCGACGTTTCACCAACAAAGAGGAGGGTCGTTATTCGAATTGATTAGACCAATGTCCGTAATGTTGTAAGAATGTAAGAAAGTTTTCAAAGCTACTTTAAGGTATGATGTAATTTATTATTTATTACGAGAAGAAATCATTGACCACTCAATTTCTTTCTTTTATTTTCATTTTACTATCCAATTATATTACGCATAGCGTGATCTAATACATTATATTATATGTATATATATAGAAAGGGGGTCGTACATTGCGATATACATACTCAGGCACTATTCCACTTCATTGTATGATTTTATGTGTTTAGGTATATGTAATGCCTTATTTATATTTAGGGTAATTATTGTTTGAAAATTTTATTACATAATATATCATTACTACCTAGTAAAGTATCTAATACCCAGCTACCTATATCCCCATTTTAAAAGAAAAAACTTTGAAAAGTATGGCACTCCAAACTAATGCCAAATACTATGATTGGGCGGTGGAAACTCTACTACCAACTGTCCTCTTCAAAACTTTGACTCCTTGCGTGTAACTTCACCCAACCGGCCACCTAACATTTATTTGATGGATTTTGCAAATCAAATCTCCAAGGTCGGTCTGCCGTTGGGATTTGACCTGAGCCGTGTGAAGGAAGGCGAGGAGGTTAAAGACATAGCTACAGCTACCAAGGTAGGCGTGTTACTCCTTTCAACGGCCCATCCGCGTGAAGAACAGGGAGAGAGTAGGCAAGGACGCAGTGGAAGCAAAGAGGCACTTTTTCCTTCTTTCATTTGCCCATGGCCACGCCACAACCACTTTGTCCTTTCTTTGTTGTTTTTGTTTATTATTATTTTCTTATATTTCTAAACATTTTAACTGCGGATTGTCCATTTATGCAAATATCCATTCATGATCGAACACACTTCCAAATCCGGGCTCACCTTCGGATGCTCTTGTCAAATAATTCGAGGAGGGGACAGTGAGCATGTTTCAAACTTTATTGCGGCCGGGAGGAGTATCAAATGGCGATCGGTCGAGGAACCACAGCCTGGCCGCATGGACGGCAAAAGAGAAGATCAGAACTCGGGTAAGGGATGCATTACCTCTGCTGTTATTGGGTGCTGCATGGTGTATGGCAGGCCGTCGAATTATGTTGTTATTTGTTCAGTGTTGAATGCATTCTTAAATTCGTCTTCATGTCCTCTCTTTTTCTTGGCAAGTGCGTCCACCTCCTCTTGTAGATGGCGGATATACTCCGTGGCTTCAGATAGTTGATCAGAAATGGTTGCCTTGCACTTAATATTACTGTGTGGCAGTAATGAAAAGAGCTGTGCATAGCCGGATTCCAAGAGATTTCTCCTTTGAAAACATCGAACTTACAACACTACCGATAGCAACGGAGCAGGCCTTTGATAATTGTTCGACATCTCTTGGACTTCCCAAAATGAACTCTACTGGTTTGAAAATACACGTTGCAAGATGTTCGAGATAAACAGATAATGAGTTAAATTCATAATATAGTTGTACATTTCGAAGAAATCTCTTTGTAAGCGTCACGCTGCCTCGAATAACATAGGGATAGATGTACTTAGATAGCCGCATGTTTGCTTGATAAAAGTCCATGAAGTTGAAAAAAACTCAGGATATAGAAGTAATGAAATATGGAACTTTGCATATTTCACCCAAAATGGAGTGACTTGTAGGGGTCGTCAATAATGGTCAGTGGTCACCACCAAAAATGATAGCATTAGCGGTAGGTGCCCATAATTATTCTTTATGTTTTGTATTTTTATGACCTAAACTTTCAGATCTAACTTCTCTTGTCTTATCCGTTACAAACCTCTTTCAAATGTATTAAAGTATGCGACTGAATTCTCTTATTCATTCGGTTGCAAAAATGGGTACCTAACTACTCTTGGGAAACGACGAGAAAATGTAATTGTATTGACCTGTGCTACCTCCTAATCGGTGTTTCTGTACCTATTAGTTGTGGCACGTCGACTCATATAATTATGTGAAAACTTTTGTGCAGCTCAAAAGAGTCGTAAATATTATCTCATTAATGGTTAATTAGTGCAAACAAATGTATCTCTTTTTGGAAAGGAAAATAATATAAAAAAAAGAGATTAAGGCCAAAGTTTTAATATAGCCCACACCCCAAAATGTACAAGGATGAGACATAGCAAGTTCACAAGTTGGAATATGTGATTAATTCACACTTCATACAGTGTATTTTGATCTCCTTTTACAATTTGCAAATATATTGACAATGGTTTCATAAATGAAGAAACATAATGGAGCTAGAGCCTAGATGATTTCATGGTTATATTGGAGGCTATTTAAAAACTTAAGTCCTTTCTTCAATAATACAAGAAGGGGAAATACACTAACATTCCACTTTTCAATACATCTCCTTTTAAACAACAAAATGAGATCTAACATGCATATTCTTTTGTAATTTCTTTCCAACATTCCACAAGAATTCAACAACATTTCCAATGAATTTTTAGAGTAAGAAAACTAACATTTCAATACAACTTTCCTTCAATATTTTATTACAACACTTTCTATTTCATGTGGAAATAATTTTGCAATAATGGAAGTTAGAGAAAACAAGGCAATATTACATCTCTTTCTCCACTCAAGGTGGGTAATTACATGATGTTTTAGCATTGTCAACAACAAGATTCAAGTGCTCCAAAGTGTTCTTCACTCATGCTCCAATTCCAAGCATTTCCAATCACAACCAAGATAGGGGGAGAGGCAACACTCTCCTCCCAACCAAATCTCAATGGAGAAGAGAAGCAATCTCCTCCATTGACCCCCGAGCCCCAAACACAACACAATGAAGGGGTGGTCTCCAACTCAAGGCAACAATACATGCTTCCACAATACAAGTTCTTCACAACATTCAAGCTAAAATAGAAGAACAAGGAGACACACAATAACATCAAACATTACACAACAAGGCTTGCATCCAAGCCAACAAGAGAAGGAACTATGGGAATGTTTTCCTTATGCCTCCCAAATGAGATGAGATGCCCATCCAAAACCCTCCACAATAAAACACAAGCCCCTATAACTCTTATGCCTCCCTCAAGTACCCCTTTTTCCTCCCATACTCTTATGCCTCCCTCCTCTTATGGCTCCCTCAAAGACAAGGTAGAATGTAAACATTCCTACCCAAGATGGGCATCCCTCTCAAACTCCCTCCACAATATCCTAATCTACTCTTTTGCCTCCCTCATGAGTATTCCCATAGACCTCTCCTATACTACACAATAAGCATTCAAACCATTTTTCACAATACACCAAGTAAACATGCATTTTTTTTTTCCACAATTTTAGCATAGAAACAATAATAATATGAAAGCAAAAACAAAGGAGAGGGTTCCCTACCTCTCCATTAGAGAAGCCTAAACCAAGAAACTTGTCCAAGCTCCTTCCCAAATCAATCCAAGCATGCAAGTCCAAAACTCTCTTTTTCTCTTTCTCCCAATTCCTCTCTCTCAAAAATAACAAAGGAGAGCTCTTCAACAACACAAAAACAAAGTTCTAACCCCCTCAATAAGAGAGGAAGTTTCAATAAATAGATCAAAGGTAAGGGTGAGGGTGATGTGGCTCCATGTAGGATGCCACATCACACATCCTCAAACCAACTCCCAAGGTCAACTCAAATCCCAAAACACCATAAATGGGTGGTTGGGTTGAATGACAACTCTCTTCCACAATCCAACCCTTTTCCATGTGCCTTAAGGCACAATAAATGCAAAATGAAGAAAAGAGCACTCCAAAGTCACATTTCCCTTCCCAAAACAATAAATAGCCCCCTTTTTGGATTCCCAACCCATAGATATGGTTGGTAAGGGATTTTGAGAAGTGTGGGACAAGTTTAACTTGTCCCACAAGTCCCCCAAAATTGCCCTCAAACTCAAATTCGAGTTTTCAAGGGATTTGGAGTGGTCAACACTCAAAATAAGCATTCAATACAAGAGACAACACATGGCTCAAGGAGCCAACCAACAAAATTTATTACACCCACTTGACTTCCCCCAAATCTTAAAACTAAAACAAGATATTAAAATTAATCTAAACATACTTAGCAAAAGTAATAAAAGAAAGACATCCCAAATGAAATCACCTACTAAAGTAAATAAAACAATTAAATAAAATTCTCAACCCCATGGTCACATTAGAACATTACCCCCTCATGAAAATTTTCTCAACACATACAAGAACAAAGCTAACACAATACAATTTACTAGTTGCCTTGACGACCAATGTTGTAACCACCCGACATCCTGTTGTGTTTGGTCCCCAATCCCCCTCATGGTTGTGATCATGCTGTGTTTCCTGCAAAATGCAAAATACCCTCTTCGGCCTTGCGGCCATGTCAAAATATCCAAAATAACCATATGCATGAAATTTATTAACATCTATACGTAATTCAAGCAATCATTATTTCTAGGTCTAAATCACAACATCAAAAATCATCTAGAAATACCCATAATTTATGTCTAATACATCCGTACAGTAGTAACAGTTAGAACATCGAATACTGATTTAGGAATCAAGCATATAAATTTACTGCAATAGTCACAACGTGTCGCAAGTATAACATGTATGTACTGTCTATCCAATAAGTAAAATGAGTGTATCAATTTCCATCTAGAAATGTTTTCTTTTTATTACGATATTCAAGGTCTAGAGATCTAATAAAGAGTGACCAGAGCCTAAACAATACAACAATAGTAATGACATAACAATAAGTCTTTAACAAGATAACTATTTTAGATCATCATCATCATATCCTTAAATTAACATCAAGGTCCACGATACGACATAGAGTCAAGGTAATAATAATAATCAAAACACCATATAAATCTTGGTGTCCACACCTTTTAATTTTCATGCTAACTAGAACACAGCAGTCATGTTTACGATAATAAACGATTTAGAAAAGATGCTCATGGTTCATTTAGTATCGAAGGGAAGTGGGCATTACATCCCCCTCCCCTTGGATTTGACTTCCTCCTGGAAGTCAAGGAGAAAGAGATAGGGAAAATGCAAAAGAAATTAGGATCGCACCCTTTGTGGAATTCATTTGCTTCAAACAAGTGTGGATCTCTGAGAATCGAGTTTGGTCCAATGTAATTTAACAAGAAGAAGTAAGATTGCAAGGAATGAGTTCTAAATTTTCTTCAGGTAAGGTTACAAACATGAAATTCTATAGAGTAACTCTACGCGCTCAACCAAGCTACAAAACATAGCACCATAACATGAAAAGGTCAGAGGAGTCTCAAGAATAACCACCAAGTACAATAACATTTGTACTCAAAGGTATCATAATTTGGAGATCACACGTGGTGAGGTTTAACAACAAGGAAGACACCAGAATTAGCAAAAACGTTTACAATTAAGAAAACTATTCATGGGAAGCACTTATATAACTCAAGAGGGCACAATCAAATTTTCATGGTAATACTAAGGAAAAACGTGACCATAAGGTTCCTATAACTTTATTTTACATTCAAGATCGAACACAAAACACTGACCTGATTTAGAAATGTCAAACACTTAGATAATATTTCTACTAGAAACTAACATACTAATAAAAGAGGCACCACTCACTCTACATAACACCATGGGATTTATTTATCTCAAATCCTTCTCAAGCTCAAATTAATCATGAGCAAAGAGCACTCGGAGTGAGCTAGAATAGAAGAATAGGCAACAGGAAGGGGGGGGTCCAACTACAATCCAAAGTGCATCGTACCAAAAGCGAGCAACATCTACAAGGTGTCACAAGAAAATAAGAAGAAAAGATGTCTTCCCAAAGTTATGTCATATCCTTAACATATGTTGCCTTAAAATTACAATAACCTAGGTCACTAAGGATTAAATAAACACACAAGGAGGTTTCTTTTCTTAAAAGAAAAAAAGAAAAAAATAAGATCCAATCCTAGGAGGCCGCAACTCACATTCGTCGAGCTACGAGGCAACAAGGGTACGACGACCCAAACTCCTACAAGGAAAAAAAAAAAAAAAATTACCTGTCTACGATCAAGGGAGTAGTACTACGCAACTAGAACACATAACCATCAACAAGATGCTTCACAAATCTAGGTAGGAGACAAAACTAAAGGTTCAAATATACATTGCACTCAATACATAAATCTTAATTGGTTTTATAAATTAACTTAATAAGTTCAAAGTTATAGTTTTGCTTGTTAAACACAATCCTTACAAGTTTTCTTAATTAAGACTTTCTTTTATTATGATATCACAAGTTGTGTTATAAGGAGCGCCACTAAGGTGGCATGATATCTTGCCATTCCGAATAGGTGGAAACAACATTTATTTTTACTCCTAGGAAGCTAGGTGGATAAAGTTCCTTTCCATTCTTCTACCTAGCTTATATTTCTTCTATAAATCTACTGAGGCTAATTCAAGGACCATTTTTTCAAGTTTCAAGGTCAAATCTTCTCAATTATAATTCTATAGTAATTGGGTGAGTCATCTTACAGTTAAAGTTTTAATGGAAAGCAAAAGTCAAACAAATCACATTATTATTTTTATGGGAGAGAGATATGAATCAACACATCACATTATTAATTCTATAGGAACAAGAGACAATCAACATAGCAAACACATTTTTAATTTCTTAAGAACTAGGAATCCATAATTCAATATGTACCACGCCAATATTCCAAGGGTTTTCAAAGGATTACAATCAGCATTAAACATTTCTAGTGGCCTCTACCAATCTCAAATGAACTTACAAGGAAGACTCATTAAAGAGACATATCTACTTCTACGAATTTATGAGGTTTAACAATGTTTGTTGTTTAGGTTCACATTTTACTTGCATAAAAAGACAAGGAAATTTTTCAAATCAACACCTATATTTTCACAAGATACAAGAAACAAGATGACAATGCAAATCTTACTCCGAGGACTCCACATTCCCGCTAGAGATCATCAATGTAAGAGGACAATCGACTAATCTATCCAACCACAGATTCTATGACCAAGGGTTATAGTTTTAAAAGAAGAAACACAATATAACCACCACCGAGATTAAAATATTAAGACCCACCGAACTAACATCTCTCAGAGCAAGTACAAAAAGATCCATCAACATCCATAAGTGTCTCCACGTAATCCAAAGACTAATAGGTCAATGAGAGGAAAAACAAGCACACTTAATTAATCACATTTCCCGGATGGGCTTACGTTTAATCATAATTACCAAAATACGTTCAATCCATCAGTCAATACCTTCTATAAAGAAATAAGGAAACCATGATCCAAATTAGCATGCCATCGATGGGATCTCACTACCAACCAAACATTTATCCACTTAAAATATACAGTCAACCAAGAGTCAAACCGATCCTAACACAATCCATAAGCACATAACTAAACACATCTACTCTGACGAGGATAAAATCTCTTACTAGGTTGTAAGAGGGTCACTGTCACCGCTAACAAGCTTCCAACTAGAATGCACTACACAACGAACTCTCCAGGATCCTAGACACACTCAAGGTTTCATCTTTCTAGAACTGAGGCATAACTTAAAGCACCTAAGATGACATTCAAGGCTCCTACGGTGTACCCCCATACGACAAAATGTCACAATACAACCAGTGTAGAACCAGCTCAACAACATGCAAGAAGGAATCACGTAACGTTTAGCTAAGTAGCCAACAGATAAACGAGCTCTGAGTCACCAATCAAATTAAAATCCAAGAAATATTGGCAATCAAGGAAAGTGGATAAGCATCCGCATTGCAAAGTCTGAAATCTCGCAAAAATATAATTACTAAAAGAGCCTCAGAGCTTCTCAATCAAATCATAAAATAAAACGCTGGTCCTTGATAAAATAAAACCAGTTTACAAATATATAAAATACAGAAAGTCAACATCACAATCACTTTGCAGCCCTTTATGGCTGCTAATAGGGGTACTATGCCTCGAGCTCCATTTTAATAATGCATACGTTAAGCTGGATCAAAACGACACCAAGGCCTAATATCCACTTACTCATACGGGGATTTAGTTTTCCATAGTGGCGACCAAAACTAACTCATCTAACAACTAAGAGAAAAAGGGAAGCTTTGGGTGACTAAACAACTTCTAATTTACTATGTCTGACCCCAGAACACAACCACTAATGTTAAACTACAAGAATCGCAGCTTATAATTTATCATTCCAACAAGGAAGAATCTTACGGGTTTTATCACGTCATACAACTAAAGAAAAAGTTAGTATGCATCAACAACATATTTTTAAATGAAAAACAAGTTCATGTTACATCAGGATTTCATAAGAGTATCCATTTAATTTTTAACATTTTTAGTTATCTAGGTTCGACAAAACGCCACTAGGCGAGTTCAGCAATTTGAAGAATTTTATTACTTTATTTTTATTTTAAAACACAGAGATTAAATTTTACTAACTGGTTTTCGGGTTTCGAAGTTGGCCCAGGGTCCAAGTGTTGACCCCACGCTCTGATACCAAAATGTAACGCCCAGAAAAGGCGACGCCACACTCATGCCAACGACGACGACGACGATGCAACAACGATGACGCAATCACCAAGCGACCCGAAAATGCAACAATTTTTTTGAAAGGAGGTGCGTTTGCATGTCAGACTTGAACCACATCAGTCATGATAAAGCTTCGTGAACAAGGATGTTTAATTTAACCTTGTTCGACGTTTCGCCAACGAAGAGGAGGGTCGATATTCGAATTGATTAGACCAATGTCTGGTAATGTCGTAACAGAAATGTTTTCAATGCTACTTTAAGGTATGATGTAATTTATTATTTATTACGAGAAGAAATCACTGACCACTCAATTTCTTTCTTTTATTTTCATTTTACTATCCAATTATATTACGCATAGCGCGATCTAATACATTATATTATATGTATATATATAGAAAGGGGGTCGTACATTGTGATATACATACTCAGGCACTATTCCACTTCATTGTATGATTTTATGTGTTTAGGTATATGTAATGCCTTATTTATATTTAGGGTAATTATTGTTTGAAAATTTTAGTACATAATATATCATTACTACCTAGTAAAGTATCTAATACCCACTACCTATATCCCCATTTTAAAAGAAAAAACTTTGAAAAGTATGGCACTCCAAACTAATGCCAAATACTATGATTGGGCAAAGGAAACTCTACTACCAAATGTCCTCTTTAAAACTTTGTCTCCTTGCGTGTAACTTCACCCAACCGGCCACCTAACATTTATTTGATGGATTTTGCAAATCAAAATCTCCAAGGTCGGTCTGCCGTTGGGATTTGACCTGAGCCGTGTGAAGGAAGGCGAGGAGGTTAAGGACGTAGCTACAGCTACCAAGATAGGCGTGTTACTCCTTTCAACGGCCCATCCGCGTGAAGAACAGGCAGAGAGTAGGCAAGGACGCAGGTGGAAGCAGCAGGCGTTTTTTTCCTTCTTTCATTTTCCCATGGCCGCGCCACAACCACTGTCCTTTCTTTGTTCTTTTTGTTTATTATTATTTTCTTAAATTTCTGAGCATTTTAACCTGCGGATTGTCCATTTATGCAGATATCCGTTCAGTATCGAACACACCTCCAAATCCGGGCTCGCCTTCAGGATGCTCTTGTCAAATAAGTCGAGGAGGGGACAGTGAGCACGTTTCAAACTTTATTGCGGCCAGGAGGAGTATCAAATGGCGATCAGTACGAGGAACCACAGCCTGGCCGCATGGACGGCAAAAGAGAAGACTGTAACCGGTAAGGGATGCATTACCTCTGCTGTTATTGGGTGCTGCATGGTGTATGGCAGGCCGTCGAATTATGTTGTTATTTGTTCAGTGTTGAATGCATTCTTAAATTCATCTTCATGTCCTCTCTTTTTCTTGGCAAGTGCGCGCTACCTCCTCTTGTAGATGGCGGATATACTCCATGGCTTCAGATAGTTGATCAGAAATGGTTGCCTTGCACTTAATATTACTTGTGTGGCAGTAATGAAAAGAGCTGTGCATAGCCGGATTCCAAGAGATTTCTCCTTTGAAAACATCAAACTTACAACACTACCGATAAAGAACGACAGAGCAGGCCTTTGATAATTGTTCGACATCTCTTGGACTTCCCAAAATGAACTCTCCTGGTTTTGAAAATACACGTTGCAAGATGTTCGAGATAAACAGATAATGAGTTAAATTCATAATATAGTTGTACAATTCGAAGAAATCTCTTTGTAAGCGTCATGCTGCCTCGAATAATATAGGGATAGATGTACTCAGATAGCCACATGTTTGCTTGATAAAAGTCCATGAAGTTGAAAAAAAACTCAGGATATAGAAGTAATGAAATATGGAACTTTGCATATTTCACCCAAAATGGAGTGACTTGCAGGGTCGTCAATAATGGTCATGGTCACCACCAAAAATGATAGCATTAGCGGTAGGTGCCCATAATTATTCTTTATGTTTTGTATTTTTGTGACCTAAACTTTCAGATCTAACTTCTCTTGTCTTATCCGTTACAAACCTCTTTCAAATGTATTAAAGTATGCGACTGAATTCTCTTATTCATTCGGTTGCAAAAATGGGTACCTAACTACTCTTGGGAAACGACGAGAAAATGTAATTGTATTGACTGTCTGTGCTACCTCCTAATTGGTGTTTCGTACCTATTAGTTGTGGCACGTCGACTCATATAATTATGTGAAAAAAATTTTGCAGCTCAAAAGAGTCTTAAATATTATCTCATTAATGGTTAATTAGTGCAAACAAATGTATCTCTTTTTGGAAAGGAAAATAATAAGAATAAAAGATGATTAAGGCCAAAGTTTTAATATAGCCCACGCCCCAAAATGTACAAGGATGAGACATAGCAAGTTCACAAGTTGGGATATGCGATTAATTCACACTTCATACAGTGTATTTTGATCTCCTTTTACAATTTTGCAAATATATTTACAATGGTATCTTAAATGCAGAAACATAATGGAGCTAGAGCCCAGATGATTTCATGGTTATATTTGAAGGCTATTTAAAAACTTAAGTTCTTTCTCCAATAATACAAGAAAGGGAATTACACTAACATTCCACTTTTCAATACATCTTCTTTTAAACAACAAAATGAGATCTAACATACATATTCTTTTGTAATTTCTTTCCAACATTCCACAAGAATTCAACAACATTTCCAATGAATTTTTAGAGTAAGAAAACTAACATTTCCATACAACTTTCCTTCAATATTTTATTACAACACTTTCTATTTCATGTGGAAATAATTTTGCAATAATGGAAGCTAGAGAAAACAAGGCAATATTACATCTCTTTCTCCACTCAAGGTGGGTAATTACATGATGTTTTAGCATTGTCAACAACAAGATTCAAGTGCTCCAAAGTGTTCTTCACTCATGCTCCAATTCCAAGCATTTCCAATCACAACCAAGATAGGGGGAGAGGCAACACTCTCCTCCCAACCAAATCTCAATGGAAAAGAGAAGCAATCTCCTCCATTGACCCCCGAGCCCCAAACACAACACAATGAAGGGGTGGTCTCCAACTCAAGGCAACAATACATGCTTCCACAATACAAGTTCTTCACAACATTCAAGCTAAAATAGAAGAACAAGGAGACACACAATGACATCAAACATTACACAACAAGGTTTGCATCCAAGCCAACAAGAGAAGGAACTATGGGAATGTTTTCCTTATGCCTCCCAAATGAGATGAGATGCCCATCCAAAACCCTCCACAATAAAATACAAGCCCCTATAACTCTTATGCCTCCCTCAAGTACCCCTTTTTCCTCCCATACTCTTATGCCTCCCTCCTCTTATGGCTCCTCAAAGACAAGGTAGAATGTAAACATTCCTACCCAAGATGGGCATCCCTCTCAAACTCCCTCCACAATATCCTAATCTACTCTTTTGCCTCCCTCATGAGTATTCCCATAGACCTCTCCTATACTACACAATAAGCATTCAAACCATTTTTCACAATACACCAAGTAAACATGCATTTTTTTTTTTCCACAATTTTAGCATAGAAGCAATAATAATATGAAAGCAAAAACAAAGGAGAGGGTTCCCTACCTCTCCATTGGAGAAGCCTAAACCAAGAAACTTGTCCAAGCTCCTTCCCAAATCAATCCAAGCATGCAAGTCCAAAAACTCTCTTTCCCTCTTTTTCTCACTATTCTTCTCTCTCAAAAATAACAAGGGAGAACTCTTCAACAACACAAAAACAAAGCTCTAACCCCCTCAACAAGAGAGGAAGTTTCAATAAATAGATCAAAGGTAAGGGTGAGGGTGATGTGGCTCCATGTAGGATGCCACATCACACATCCTCAAACCATCTCCCAAGGTCAACTCAAATCCCAAAACACCATAAATGGGTGGTTGGGTTGAATGACAACTCTCTTCCACAATCCAACCCTTTTCCATGTGCCTTAAGGCACAATAAATGCAAAATGAAGAAAAGAGCACTCCAAAGTCACATTTCCCTTCCCAAAACAATAAATAGCCCCCTTTTTGGATTCCCAACCCATAGATATGGTTGGTAAGGGATTTTGAGAAGTGTGGGACAAGTTTAACTTGTCCCACAAGTCCCCCCAAAATTGCCCTCAAACTCAAATTCGAGTTTTCAAGGGATTTGGAGTGGTCAACACTCAAAATAAGCATTCAATACAAGAGACAACACATGGCTCAAGGAGCCAACCGACAAAATTTATTACACCCACTTGACTTCCCCAAATCTTAAAACTAAAACAAGATATTAAAATTAATCTAAACATACTTAGCAAAAGTAATAAAAGAAAGACATCCCAAATGAAATCACCTACTAAAGTAAATAAAACAATTAAATAAAATTCTCAATCCCATGGTCACATTAGAACATTACCCCCTCATGAAAATTTTCTCAACACATACAAGAACAAAGCTAACACAATACAATTTACTAGTTGCCTTGACGACCAATGTTGTAACCACCCGACATCCTGTTGTGTTTGGTCCCCAATCCCCCTCATGGTTATGATCATGCTGTGTTTCCTGCAAAATGCAAAATACCCTCTTCGGCCTTGCGGCCATGTCAAAATATCCAAAATAACCATATGCATGAAATTTATTAACATCTATACGTAATTCAAGCAATCATTATTTCTAGGTCTAAATCACAACATCAAAAATCATCTAGAAACACCCATAATTTATGTCTAATACATCCGTACAATAACAGAAGTAATAAAGCTTAGAACATCGAATACTGATTTAGGAATCAAGCATATAAATTTACTGCAATAGTCACAACGTGTCGCAAGTATAACATGTATGTGCTGTCTATCCAATAAGTAAAATGAGTGTATCAATTTCCATCTAGAAATGTTTTCTTTTTATTACGATATTCAAGGTCTAGAGATCTAATAAAGAGTGACCAGAGCCTAAACAATACAACAATAGTAATGACATAACAATAAGTCTTTAACAAGATAACTATTTTAGATCATCATCATCATATCCTTAAATTAAGGTCCACGATACGACATAGAGTCAAGGTAATAATAATAATCAAAACACCATATAAATCTTGGTGTCCACACCTTTCAATTTTCATTCTAACTAGAACACAAAGAGTCATGTCTACGATAATAAACGATTTAGAAAAGATGCTCATGGTTCATTTAGTATCGAAGGGAAGTGGGCATTACATTTTTATTATTGATTTCGATATCATTTCGACTACACTTATGCATATTATTATAGCTTTTGTTTTAGCATGATACTAGATGTTAGAGATACTTTGGAGTGTTGTTGATTTCAACTCATATATGATGCATGTGGATTATTAGAGACATTTTATATTGATGTTGATATACTATTGACATGGTTATTTATATATGTTTCGACATATGTTATATTTTGTCATATTGAGTAGACCTTTCATAATAGGATTAATGTTGTGATCATTTTGACATGGATGAAATGTAGAATAGAAATTTTTATAGAAATTGTAAATGACATTGTAATTTCCTAGAGGATATTTGATTCACATATAGAAGATTGAGGAATTATATTTCATATTTTATCATAGATGTTTTTTTGTGGCCACATGGCTGAAGGAGGTATTTATGTGTTTTGTAGGTAAAATTATTCACAACAAACATTTGGGCGATTAGAGACCAACTACATTGGAATTCTAGATGAATTCAACAAGGGTCACCATGGTAACATGTAATTGTGTGTGTGTTAGAATTATTTGATTAGGGGAGAATTGTGACCAAGGGGTCATGTGTTGTCTTTTTTTTTTAGTTTTCCTTCTATTACCGTTAGTATGTGTTTCCTTTGAGTGATGTAATTTACTTTTTTTAATTATTTAGATTTTGATGTATGTTTTTCCCCTTTATCTTAATGGGTCTAAGTGTCTTATTAAAGTTAATAAATATTTTCCTAAAATAATTAAAGATGTGACCAAAGGAATTAATTTATTAGAGTAGATTTCTCTTGTATTTTGTGTTGTAAGTTGAGTGCTTTGGGATCTAGAGTGTTGTACACTCTACTCCATGGAAATTAAAATTTGTCCTTAGAGGCCAATTTTGGAAGCTTGTGGGACAAGTCAAACTTGTCCCACACCTCTTAAATTCCTATGCGAACCCTACCTATGGGTATTGGAGACCCCATTAGGTGTTTTGGGAAGATAAAAAGGTAAAATCTTTATTGCACTTCCTTTCTTGTAATTGATTTTGTCCTTGGGGGTGTGGGCTTAGATTGTGTGTGTAAGTAAACTATCTTTTCTTCAACCAATTATTAATTTTTTTCTGTGGAATATGAGGTTTACAAGGGTTATGTGAAGTGGAGAGGAAATGAGGTGGCATCTTACTTGAGCCACATCATCCTCCTCTCTCCCTTTTCTATTTATTGAAGTTCTTTTGCTTGTTTGGGGGTTACTTCATCATTTTGTGCTTTTGAAATTTTTGGGAGAGTTAGAGGATTTTTGAGAGTGCTTGTGGATTGTTGGAACTTGTGGATGCTTTATTCATTTTGAGGAGCTTAGATATTTACTCTTGGAACAAGCTATACTATGGAAAGGTAGGATCTTTACCTTGCTTATGTTATGTTTTTTTGTGTTTATGTGCTTGTGTTGAGTATTGTTTTTTTGGAATTCTTGCTTTGTTCATGGGGTAGATTGCCTAAGTGTGGAGTGGGAGAAGACTATGGGGAGATTTAATTAAAGGATGAATAAGAGTTTACCTTTTTTTGGAGGGAGATTGGGTTGGGTGCCCCACCTTGTACAAGGAATGCTTGCATTTCTTTCCAATTTCTTTTATGAGGAGGCATAAGAGTATGTGTGTGAGGTATAAAGGGTAAATGAGGGAGGAATAAGATTATGTAGGGGATTTGAGTTATGCATGGGAGACTTTAAGGTGTGTAACACCCACTTGAGACCTAAGAAGAAACTAGGACTAATTACAAAAAAATATGGAATAATTTTTTTTTATTAAAAGAATCTACAACAGGGTTACAAGACAACAGTTGTCACTAATAGGTTTCGAACAATTATATCCACTAGAGTATACATTTATTTTATTAACAATTATTAGAGGTCATAAGGTCCAAAATTTAAGGTTAGAAGATTCAATTAGGTTCGAGGGTAATTCCTCACCATATCCACTCTCTAACAGGATCAAAGATTCAATTGGATTTTTGTAAAACTTAACTCCAAAATTTCCTTAAATTCTTTCCATTAGATAGAAAATTTCCTCACCTTTCCATTGATATAAATAAGTCCTCATAACTCCTCATATTTTTTGAGTTATGGGCCGATGGGCCTTAGGGGTGAAAATTTTCCTAAGACCGGGCCTACGGACCCAAGGGTGAAAATTTTCCCCAAGGGCGGTAGGCGGGCCACGGGAGAATTTTTGAAATTTTCATGTGCGAGAAAAAACAATTTTGTGCCCGTGCACCCGTGGGTCCACAAGTACACTAGGGACACATGGCACCCCCCCTTAAAGTCAACGTGGGGAGAGCGGGGTGTTGGGAGAAATTTAATTAAAAATAATTCCTGGGTGGGGCAAAAGCCTACTTTGTGCCAATGCTCCCACAAGTCCGTAAGGGACACATAGTGCCTCCCAAGTTAGCACGGAGAAGGCATGGGTGTGGGGAGAAAATTAATTTAACGCCCGAACGGCTAAGAGGGTAGCATTCACCCGTGCCTCGATGACAACTCGCGATGCCACGTGGTGGATCCCGATTGCACGGTCAGCGGGTGGCGAGGGAATATTTGGAAAATTTTCCCAAAATTTTTGAAACGTAAAAAGTAAAATAGGGATCCGCTCCTCTCTCGATGCCTCGTTGTGCCACGTGGCATCATATGATTAGGTCAGGCCCGACAGGAAAAATTTTCCAAAAAAATTCTGGAGTGCTAAGCTTAAAAAGGGTCCACCCTCCACCAATACCTTTTGGTGCCATGTGGCACCTCTAATGGTCAATTCAAGAGGGGAAAATTATGAAAATTTTCTCAATTTTTGTTTGAAGTACTAAGACTAAAATTCAAGCCCACGGGCCCGCTAAGAAAATGTTTTCTCAATTTTTTAATTTTTTTTAACACCAACTGAAGAAAAAATTCATAAGGCCATAAATTTTGATAGAGGGCTTGGTTTTGTGAAAACAAGGAATTTATGGAAAGATCTCGACATCCTCTTTACTAAGGGATCGTTAATTTTTTATTTTGATAAAGTGTAAGGGGTCAATTTCAAGAAAACAATCTGCAGGCTTTTACAGTGCAAACCGGTAAATTTTAACTTGGTAAATTTGTTCAATTTGATCTTCTTCCTCTCTCAACTTGTGAAATAGACATGGAGAATCGTTCTTAGGTGGATTTAGGATAAGTTTGTGAGGTAGATCTATTTTATTGAATTCCAATTCAAAATATTACAATTTTGATAGCATAACAACTGTGAAAGCTTTGAACTCAATTTTGCCAGGTTTTGAAAGATTTCCTTTAAGTTTTTTTGTCTAATTGGATTCGTTTAGGGAAAAATATTTCAATTTAATTGTTTAATTTGTTATTTCATTGTTGCAGGTTTGTTCTGTGCATTTTGGATTAAATAATTGTCAGTTTGAAAATACAAGACATGGATCAATTTTTTAAAGGGTTTATTTGACATTTTCTTCTTCCAAGTATTATAATATGTTCCAATTCTAATATAACACATTTAGTTGATTCAATTCAGCTATTCAAAAACTAAAATACATCTCTGATTTCAAATTTTAACATATTTCAAAAGACAGAGTATTACACTTCCTTTATATGCATTTCTTCCTTTCAAAAAAAGATTAAAACTCACATCTAGATGATTAAATTCAATAAAATGATACAATTTGAGGAAGGTTATGCAATCCTTTATTTATTCCAAAAGACAACTTTACAACTTCCTTCTTTTATTCTTTCAAAAATCATATATTATATACAGGGAAGAATAATACATTTTCTTCTCATGTGTTTCACTTTTCCATTTTCCAAATAGGGATTTCATAGAGCATGTTAAATACAGATTTCCAACGGAATAATATCATATGGAGAAGACAAAACTACTTCCATTAATTCAAATGAAACTCTTACAGACTTCATTTTTATTTGATTGCAAAATATAGCATACAACGTATGTATCATTCTTTCACATTCCAATTTACACTTCCCTAAACACTCCAACATCTTGCTATTACAAATATATACAAGTTCATCCACTTCAAGTCGGAAAGGTTACATAAATATTTCATTTCACAAGGGACATTTAAACTATCTTTATCTCAACTCCACAACAACAACATGCAGATTTCTCATTCTTCCAATTTGATCACAATAAGAGTAGGGAAAGGCAACGCTCTCCACCCAACCAAGACATCAAATGAAGAGGAGAATCCATCCTTATTTATTTACCCTCGAGCCCCAACCACAATGTAATAAAATATGTGATCCAACTCATGGCAAAAATAGGCTTTGACAACCACACAAACAACATAATCACATTAAGAACATAGTCCAAAACATAATGTAGTTCTACAACTACATTAGAACATTGAAAACAATACTAAGGCTTCCTCAAGCAAGCCAAAGGAGCAAAAACTATGGGGATGTTTCTTATGCCTCCTAACGGGAAATGCGTATCACCAAATGAGAACAAACCACCAAAATATGTACATACATACATACATATATACATATATATACATATATATATATATACATACATACATACATACATATATATATATATATATATGTATGTATGTATATATATATATATATATATATATATATATATATATATATATATCATTTCAAATCCCCGACATGCCCTTATGCCTCCCCCAAGTACCCCTTATTCCTCACATTTCCTTACGCCTCCCCAACCTCTTATGGCACCCCATAACGAATAAAGAAATGCAAGCTATTTATTTGTAAGGTGGAACCTAAATCCCAACTCCCTCCACTCTTATACTTCCCTAAAACACACTTGTGCCTCCAAAAAAATAACCCCATAGTCTTCTTCTACACCATTCCTAGGCCATCTACCCAACAACCCACAAAAATACCAAAACATTCATACATTAACACCTACATTCATAAAAGAAGAGCATTTCAAGATTCAAGCTCCCACCTCTCCATGATGGAGTTGTTCCAAGTTCCAAAACAACAAGCTTTATCCCAATGAAAGCAATTCAAATCAGCTGAAGCACAAGCATGCAACATGTTGTCAGTACCCAAATTTTTCTCCTTTTGATACCAAGCATCAACACCGATTCATTGTGGAGCTTAGAGGCAGCCGAGATCATAAATATATGTCATTTTGTAACCGGGAGGAGGTATGACTGTCCTTTGTTACTTGGATTTGTGGAGAGATGGGTAGCACCTTACAAGGATATGATCTTATCCTAACTATTTTAGGTTGTGCCTTTTAACCAAGGTAAGAGAACCTATTTTTTAACCTTTGTTATAAAAAAAGAGATACAAGTACCCTTATTTTGCATAAATTTTGTAGAGAATACCTTGGAGAAAATATGAGATCAACATACCGAGATCGACTCTCACAAGTTTTCACTTCCGGATCATGGAGATACTTTCACAACAATGCAAAGGTTACTAAAGACATTTGAGACCCTGATTTATCCTGCATACTTTGGCAAATGGATTTTTGTCTTGTGTGGGTATACAGAGAAAAAAATGGGGTAGTGTTGATGGGATTGGATGTTTTAAAATAAATTTTAGTGGGAGGGAGACAGGATGAACTTGACTCACCAAATTCTAGAGGGCTTATGCAAAATGGAGGGATTTTAGCCAACGAAATGCCACAAAAGTTAGAAATGTCTCTTCAACTAGAATATGTGCCTAAATGGAGGCCCAACTTAGCACTCTTTCACACAAGCTATGGGATTACTACCACGAAGGCTCAAGTTAGAAAAAACAATAAAGAACTAAGATTCAAATCAAACCACACCCAAGGTACACCCAGAGGCTTACAGGTACAATCTCTATCAAAAAATGAAAGAAAAGTGATTTTAAATCATTTATCTCAATCCCAAATGAAGGATATTTTGAAAAATGAGATAACAGATGCCACTAAAATATCACAAGGACCGAGACCTATGTGATTGGACTAGATATTGGTACAAGATTGCAACAGAAAGAAGAAAAACTACTTGCATGGATTAAGAGATGACATAAATACATTTTACTCAAGATTAACACAAAATAATTCAATTCTAATCAAATTTATTAGCAAGGAAAGTTTCCATAACAATCTCAAAGCTTGTAAATGGTTGTACACTTACTGAACCACCTTGACATAATTGAATTTGATATAAAGAGATATCTGACTGAGCTTCTTAGATGGATTCTCAAAATGGATGGGCTCTATTAACATTTTTTTGCTAAAAAATCATTCTATGACTTTTCAAAAACTCCCAACCATTTGTAGGAAAAATTTGTGCTATTTATAACATTTACAATGGAACCCCTTCTCCCCAAAAGACAAAAATGTTAAATGCATTAATGTTGGCCATGATTCTTTCATGATTCTCATAATCAAATCTGCAAAATGTCTCCAGTGTGCTCGAGGGGGCATATTTCATCGAATGCCTCCCGCATTCAACTCCTTTCTCTAGGAGATCACTCTTCCTTCAATTTTCTAACTACTTCCACCCATGATCTCTCAAATCGGCTCTTTGTGTGCTTTGGAGAAGAAAAAGCAGAAAATATGATCCGACATGAAAGTTAGACCATTTTAGTGGTTAAAGACACCTTCCGATCTTCCAACCAAACTTTAGATATCAACATTAACTTACTTCTCTGCTTGGCATGTAGAAAAAACAAAAGAATCATGAAAACTCACACTTAGGACGTGTTGCGAGAAAAATGGAGGGAAAATCAGATTTCGACTCTCAACTATTGTTGATCTTTTCTTTGAATTTGGGCCATCCACGTGGAAGATCCAAACTTAAAAATGGACCCGGGGGCTTCCTCTAAATTTTTACAACTTTTGGGAAAATTTCATATTTTTCTCTACATCTCTGGCCTCGAGAAACGAGCCTGACACGTGTCCTAAGGTGGGCCCCAGTGGGACCGCAGCCAAATTATGACATTTCACTCCCCTTTTGGAAAAGGGAAAATTTTCCAAGTTTTCCCCACAGCTCCATCCTTGAAAAAAGTGAAACCTTCCACGTGTCCTCTGTGGGGTCAAAGTGAGACTTTTCCCTACCCTTAAATTTTCTCCAATCGATTACTAGCATGGCACTGAAGGCGAGTTCAAACTTTTTCCAAAGTAGCCAAAAAAGAACAAGTTCAAAAATAGACCCGCCACACCCCATCCAATTGGAAGAAGCCACGTAAGCACCAAAAGAACCAATCAGATACAAGTGGGGCCACGGGACCAATTTTGCCTTTTCACCAAAAAGGAAAAAAGTGATAAGTTAAAGCATTCACCCATCATCCCCTAACCAACCAAAAGAATCCACATCCCCTGTCAATGCAATGATGCAAATTTGACTGGGAGAAAATGCTTGTCAAACCATAAAATATAGAAAAACAATCATTCGAGCTAGAAAATGAAAATTTCTTCAAGGACAAAGAGTTTAGAAATGTTTACAAGGCTCAAATATGTTTTTCAAAGATACATCCACTCATTTTGTTCAATTATTTAGGGAAAAAAAAATAAGGAAGACAAATCCACGACTATGGAGACCGAAAGGTATGATAAAACCTGAGTTTTTTAGGACTTTTCCAGAGGAACAAAGAAACAAGGAGCAAACCATGGACCCATAAATGATCCATGACCAAGGAACAAATTAAAAATGGAAATGTATATTAATCGGGCACAATACGGGGAAAATGAAAGTGTTAGAGGCTATAAATTGATAGATTTTCAAAGGCAAACTTGGCGAGACTATTTTGCGCACCAATATCGGCTCTGAATCGAGGATGGAAACTCCTGTGAGTGCCACAAGAACAAAGGTAAACCAAGTGCAAAAACTATCCATTGGGAAAAAGAGTTATCATGTAGAGTAGGAAACATGGCCATCTTAAAAACAAATGGAGAAACCTGGAAAAAATAGGTCACAAAAGACCAGAATGATCTAAAAAACACACAAAAGACAAATAACAAACAACAAAGTATACACTGTACATGATATTTATGCTTTGATTTTAGAGGAATCAATCCAAGAAAGTCTTCAAATGCCTTCCATTAATAGGAAACTCGAGCATTTCACCATCTAAGTCCTTGAGGAAGAAGATATGCTCACCAATCCTGATATCTTTGGAGTAAGGGCCCATCCATAATGATTCAAATTTTCCATGCTTGCCCTTATCCTCATGTCTGCTATCCCATAACAACATGAGATCTCCAACATTGAAATCTCTAGGAGTGACATTTTTGTGAAATAACTTCTTGATTTCTCTCTGAACTTCACATGCCTCCGGTGGGATGCCCTTCTCTCTTCATCAAGCTCAATAATTTGATTAATGCGGATATCATAAGGACCTATCTCTTAATCTTCCATCTGTTGCATAAAATGATATGAAGATAATTGCTGTTAGAGTAGGTAGTTACCTTAGCTCATGTTCACCTAGGTACTTTATTTACCTTTATTGTATTTATCCTCACCCACTTATGTGTGTGGATATTTCTTTTATCTTATTTAGATATTAGGAGATATTATCTAGTTGTTAGGTATAGTTCTTTCCTTGATCTATGGTATTGACTAGTTCTTTCCTTGATCTATGGTATTGACTAGATCCTTGATGTCTAGTTCTCTCCTAAATCTATGGTCTTGACTAGTTCTTTGATGACTAGTTATTTCCTTGATTTATGGCTTGATATAAGCAAGGCCCATTCTCAATGTATTGCATCGAGTTCCATTATAATAGATCATGGTGAATTATAATAGATAATTGAGTTCTCATTTATTTGCAAAGGTTTATGTAAAGTTATTTTGGCGAATTGATTTCATCTTATAGATCATGGTGTTTGATTAGCATCTGTGTTCTTGGCTTGGTACGATCTGGTTATCGTTCCTTTCATGGTATCGAGCTGGAGATTACTGTTAGCATCCGTCTATAAGTTTTATTTTGTAAATAAATTATTTGTGTATTCATATATTTGGGATTTGGTCGTATTTTGTTGCTGCGTGCATTTTTATGCAAAACAGAGGCTTCCATTGGATCTCGAAAGGCATGAAAACCCTAAGATCGACTGTAAACTTGGCCGTTTATAGACAATCGTTTTTGTGGTTTTTTTGTTGTTACTGAGAAGCCGAGAAGATCACCTCGGATTCATGCCCATCGAAAAGAAATCGCAAGATTTTGTTTGAATCTCTTGGTTTTTTTGAGATCGGTAACTCGGTTTTGAGTGTCGTTTTTTTGTAAAAGTTCTTGTTTTCTCATGATCTTTCCATTGGAGTTATTTATTTTGAGACTTACACTATAATTATAAAGTGCCAAATATGGAGGAGTGTTGTAATCAATTGTGGATGTAATTTCGGATGAGCCCGACATCCTAAATTTTTGGGAGTTACAGTTTGTACCTATCATGTATTCTGAGAATGATATGCTTTTCTTTGAAGTATGTGGACTTCAAGAGGATATTGTAAAATTTTTGGAAGAAAATAGATCGCTCAAGAAGTGAAATTCTCTTCTACAATCACTCATTCATGATAAGGATACAATAATACACTCCCTGTAGAACAAACTTGCTAGCCTACAACATCACCATCATATTGTGGACAACCATATCCATGCTCCTAGTCCACTTGTAGTTGTTGCTCTTATACCCATTGACATTGATCTGGTAGTCTTTTAGCCTAAACCTATTTTTGATGCTTATAAACCTATGAGGCTTGTTATTGCATGCTCTTCCACATCTGTGCCTATTACAGTACCACATGTTGTGTATCCTACTTCTGTCCAGTTACATGGATTTTATAAGAAGCATACCACTGCATTCAGTTCTCACATGCTCCATTCTATGGGTCTCACTAGAGGAGTCATTGGTAGACATTCACAGGGTATTATTTCCTCTATTCCACATGTGAAGTGGAATTCTTATCATGACATTGGTTTTCGAGTAGATACTTCATTGGGATCACACATTGACAAAGCTCATTTTTTTGTTCGCTCGACTCTTTCTGAGGATCCTGAGCAACACATGAGTTCTACATCTTCACTCAGGCTTGAGAAACCTGAGATTTCAGTTGTTAGACATGATCAACTTGACACACATTCTGATGTTCTTTTGCATGCACCCATTGTGCATTTTACACCAAGTCATATGTAGGCATCTTCTTCATCCATCCGTGTTGATTTGGGGTGGATATCTGATCACTCGTGGAGACGACATAGGCATTCATTGAGAGGACTCTACAGGCATGGCTCCTCCACCATTCAGCCTCTTGATCCACTTTCCATACATTCTTCATTGTGATGATTCTTTTTTTGAGCATTTTTCTTTAGCAGGTGTAGTGTATCTCTCTTGTTTGTTGAGAGATTTTGTATCTGTATTTTCGACACTTGTGGCATGTTGATGATCTCTCTGTGGGGCTATTCTGTAGAGCCCAGTGTTAGTTTTTCAGTGTTTGAGTAGTTTTTTTGACAACTCATACAAATTTGTAGCGCCACTCCACCCATTCAGCAGTATGGGAGGGTGTGGTGTTGACCTGCTTCTTCGGGTTTTGTGTCCTTTCCTTGTTACCTTGGCTTTTCTTGGATCGTGACACTCTGGATTTTGTGTCCTTGCCTTGTTGCTTTGGTTATTGTTCTTGGATCATGGCACACCTATTTGTAGCACTTTATCGAATTATGTTTGGTGTTTAATTGCACTTTCGACATCACTCCGTTGACAGTCTCTTTGTATGGAGCTATTTTGGTGGAGCCCAGTGTCATTTGTTTTTGAGTTTTGTGATCAAGCAGTGGATTCCAACCACAGTGCGCACCAAACTTCTTCAGCATTGTACGATTTTTTTTTAGCCGAGCTTCTTGGGATGCCTTGGAGCGGGTCTTTACTCTCTTTACTTTGTTATTCTTGGTTTTGGGTACCTTGAGGTGTCCCTTTTTCTCGCTTATTGTACATGAGTACCTCATATGGCCCAGCTTTTCGGGACTCATACGTGGACATGCCACTTATATTTTGGCCCCTAGCTTCACTTGAGAGGGGGTGTTAGAGTAGTTAGTTACCTTAGCTCATGTTCACCTAGGTACTTTATTTGCCTTTATTGTATTTATCCTCACCCACTTATGTTTGTGGATATTTCTTTTATCTTATTTAGATATTAGGAGATATTATCTAGTTGTTAGGTATATTTCTTTCCTTGATCTATGGTATTGAATAGTTCTTTCCTTGATCTACTGTATTGACTAGATCCTTGATGTCTAGTTCTCTCCTAAATCTATAGTCTTGACTAGTTCTTTGATGACTAGTTATTTCCTTGATTTATGGCTTGATCTACAACCTTGACTAGTTCTTAGATTGTTATTCCACCTTATATAAGCAAGGCCCATTCTCAATGTATTGCATTGAGTTCCATAATAATATATGATATTGCTTCTCATTTATTTGTAAAGGTTTATGTAAAGTTATTCTGGTGAATTGCTTTCATCTTATAGATCGTGGTGTTTGATTAGCATCTGTGTTCTTGGCTTGGTATGATCTGGTTATCGTTCCTTTCAATTGCATATGTAGAGGCGAGCGGGGCCTGAGTTCTATACCAACTCAAATGGACTCTTTCCGGTCACCCTCTTGACGGTGATCCTATCTGCGCCCAAACAACAAACTTCAACTTTTCAACCCCACTTTCTCTTGTTCTACTCTAGTGATCTTCTCGATGATCTTCAACAAATTTTTGTTACTGGACTCGGTTTGTCCTTTTGCTTGGGAATTGTAATTAGAGGCATATGTCGAGTTGATCTCATACTCCTTGCAAATTATTACCAAAGTTTTACCTCTAAATCTCATGGCATTGTCAACAATAATCTTGATTGGCACCCCAAACTTGCGAGATGATGTTGTTTAGCACAAAATCCATGACAACTTGGTGTGTTGCCTTCTGGTGGGGATTGTTTCCACCCAGTTAGTAAAATAATAAGTTTCCACAAGGATCCACTTATAGCCAGCACTTGAAGGGTCTAAAATCTCACCAAATAAATACATTCCCCATTGCTTGAATGGAGCTTCAATTGAGACAGGCTATAAAGGAAGGGAGCTTGAAACTTTCGGTCTTCCAAAGAAGCGCCCACAAATTTCACATCTTCTAACCAAAAGGTTTTATCCTTGAAGAGATTTGGCCACCAATAGCCAGCCCTCGGGATCTTGTGTGTTGTGACTCTTACAATAAAATGCCCCCACAAAATCCTCCATGGAGATCAGCAATAATCTTGGGGGCTTCTTCTTCAAGATAATGCACCTTAAGAGGACTCACTCTGGGTTATTCCAAGCTAACCCATAATCATTGATGACATATTTTTGGGAGGAAAACTTAAGGGCTCTCTTCTAGGTCTTACTTAAGTGTTGAGGGAAGCTCAAATGTCTAAGATAAAAGATTAAATCTTTATACCACTCAAAATTCATCAATGTTTGAAAAACATCTACCCTACCATCTTCTACCCCATTTACTCGAATAGTTTGTAAGTTGCTCCTGCCATAAGCTTAGCCAAGCCCAAACCTCTCACCATCTTCGTGCTTTAGATGTCCATGTCATATTATTGCAACTTTTTCACCCACCTACACCTCTTTCTTGGGACTTCCATCTCTGATAAGATATCCTTGACCATGGTGTGGGGAACATAAAAAAGAATTTTAGAACTTAGAATATAAGGCTTGAAAACCTTTGTTGCTTTTTGAGGCAAATGCTTGATTTTCCATGATAGTGTACTTCATCTCATTCCCCTGCAAGGAATTACTCAAACAGAAATAGGCCTCTCAACTCCTTCATCATCCTTTTGTAGTAGGACGAGAAGAAATAGTGTTCTCTGAAGCAAGGAAAACAGATTGGAAAGGCTTCTTATAATGGAGCTATCGAACAGTGCATGCTTTAGTAACTCCTTAATCCCATTGAAATATTGGATGGCAGCCTTCTCTATTTGATGACATGGTCTTTCTTCAAAGATAGATGTGATTGGAATGGTTATCTCAAAGCAAATTTTAATATGAACCTTTTGATGAAATTTATTTTCCCAAAGAAGGACTGAATTCCTTTTTTGGTTCTTGGAATTAGGACTTTGCTAACGAACTCTACTCTTTTAGGATCAATCATCACTCCCTCTTGTGACATTATGTGACCAAGAAACTTTTCCTTTTACCCTCCAAAATGGAACTTCTTTGGATTAAGTGAAATGCCATACTCTCTACATCTTATCAGCATTTTCTCCAAGGGCAGCAGGTGATCACCTCTCTTTCTAGAAAATATAGTTACATCATCCTGATACACTTCAATAAACTTGTTGATGTAACCAGCAAAAGCAACATCCATTGTTGTTTGAAAGGTGGCTCTAGCATTCATAAGACCAAAGGGTATCCCGATATAAACATAGTTCACCCAAGGAGGAGTAAAGGTTATTTTGATCCTTTTTATTCCTTCACCACAACTTGGTTGTACCCGGAGAAACCATATAAGGTCGAAAGAAACTCGAGACCAGTCACTAATTGTAGCATGGGTTCCATGTTAGGTAAAGGATAGTTATCCTTCATTGAAGCTTTGTTCGATTCCTAAAATCCACACATAACCTGATATCACCATTCTTTCTGACTAGTACTAGGTTGGCAACCCAAGAGGAATACCTTGTGGAATGGATAATCTCTCAATATCTTAGCTTCTTTAGTTCTTCTTGCATCTTGAGGGATAAGAGTGCACTTTGATGGGCCTTTGTTTCTACTTGAATGGATTTGCATTAGATTCCAAGGGAATCTCATGTTGAAACAGGTCCTCTCTGTATGCTTTTAGCTTAGAATAGGTCCAAGCCATGTAATCTTGGTATCTTTTCAACAACTAGATGTATGATTGCTTCTCCTCCTTCTTGAGGTTGCTTTGCTAACCAAATATTCCTTGGCTTCTCCTTTTTGCCAAGGTCATGTTGCTTAATATCCCTCGAGGCTTCCATACATATATTACCAATGCGATCAACATTATCGAAATTGGACTCAAGAGAAAACATCCCTCTAGGAATGGTGTTGGTTTTTAGTTGGATGATGCCCTTGCTAAAAAAGCTTAATTTCCCTCAATTGTACATACCATTGACTCCAAATCAGTGCATTGATCAAAAAACTCTCCCTTATTCTATAGAAATCTTTTGATCTGAGCATCATCATCAAAAACCTACCAATGCTTAATGTTGTCAGGGACAAAAGGTCTTTTCAATACCTCAACCTCATACTCACAATATGGGGACATTGTACAATTTTCAAACTAAGACCCCAACATTGCAAGCTTATCTTCCAAGTCATTGAATTTCCTATCATGATGCATAATGTTGAATGAATCAAACATCTCAATGAAATCCCAAACTGCATGCTTGTACTACTTCATTCGCTAATTCTTTGTGGCATACAATTTTTTGACTTGTTTTACAATTAGTTTTGAGTCTCCTTTGACAATGATGTCCTTGACACCATAGTTCTAGGAAATTCTTAAACCCAACAACAATGCCTCATACTCGAAATGTTGTTGGTGCACTCAAAGTTGAGTTTGAAGGAGAAAACATATTTTTCCCGACTAGAAGATAATAGAACAACACCAGCACCATTCCCAAAATTGGAGCAAGCTCCATCAACCAATAGATTCCAAGCAGATCCTACATGTTCAAAACACTTGCATTCTTCAATTTTGTGCTCCTTCCCATCACCAAATTCCACAAAGTTATCTGCATCAACACTTGTGTAAAATACCTCATAGGATGCATTGTTGGGATCCTCAATAAGATGCAACATTTTCTTTTCCCCATACAACCTAAAAGGATGCCATCACTTGGGATGGCGGCATTAGACATGTACATTTAGACACTCCCACTACCACTTGTGGCCCATTTTCTTACAAAGAACATACCCAACTTGGTGGACAATCAACTATGACAACATCAAGTTTTAAATTTTTACCTAGGTAGGCTCAAACTTATACCACTAGACCCTTTAAACATCCCACTACTTGCACCCCTCTAGATTCCATAGTAGTACACTTCCCATAGGATACTTGTCACTTTGATGTCTAGCTCATTCATGACTTCCAAAGGCATGACATTGCATGATGCCCCCGAGTCAAACATGCGGTTATGCAGCAATCTATCCTTAATGATCAAATTGGTGAAGAATGGATCCACATTCATTTTAGAGTCCACCAAGGATGTCCCCAAGTAGACCTCATGTTTCTCATATAGCTCTTTTGATGCTGGGGTTTCTTCTAGTTTTTCAATGACAGGTGGTATCTCCATAATGTTTATAGTTACGCTTGGGGTGGTCTTCTCTTTTCAACCCCAAGTATTCAAATGCTCTCTTTTTGTGCTCGGGGATCCAGAGAAGCTCAACAATTAGAACAAATACTTTGATTTCACTTTAAGACTTGGGCAATATCATATGGGGAATTTCTTGGCAAGGTAGCATTGGAAGGGAAATGAATACACTCATTAGGTGGTGCAAGGTTTTTGACAACTTGGGCATGGGGAGGGGTGTCATTTTTTTTTTTAGAACTACGGGGTTTTTAACAGTGCATCTTTCCTAAGAGCCTCTTTAGGAATGTTTGAAAGTAAGGAGATTTTGGCTTGGCTTGAGGCCTTGCCCCTTTCACAACCTTACTTCTTATATTAAATTCTTTCTCTTGAGCCAGGATAACATTCATCAAGAACTTTCTATGCTCGTTAGAGGGATGCCTCCATCATAATTCTTTATCATTAAAGCCCTTATAAATTCAAAGTCATTATTGGGAAATTCAAAATCTTGTACAATATCTACTTCTAAAGTATGAGGGGAGGAATAATGGGTACCCTATGAATGGAATCCCAAAAAGTGGCAGAAGTCTAGGAACTTATCACCTCAATTGAAGTTGCCCCTTGTTGTGAGCTTGTGGAGCAACCCATCATGCATACACCATCATCATTATCATCAACTTATTCTTTTTCTTGCTGATTTTCTTCACATGGAGCATGGGGCATGAAACATTTTCACATCATCAATGACATTTGTCTCCTCCACCACAACAAATCGTGACAAAAAGGATCGGTACCATTCTATTATCCCCGGCATGAGAATGTCTATTTCCAAATCCAATAGGTCCCTTTCCTCTGTCATTAGATATTTGGTGATTTTTGAACTTGTATTCACCTTAATTCCTGTGTTGACCTTGTGAGCTCTTCCCATTCCCTTCTCAACTTGAGATAGCTTGTAGGATATTTCTTTGACAACCCTACCAAAGTCTTCACAACTTCTTCCAAATCAAGACCTTACTTGTTTGGGGATTTTACGGTTAACTTGACTTTACATCTTCTCTCTTTGGAGGCTTTCCAATTACCTTGATATTCTTTTCTATTTACAAAGCCATGGTAAAGGAGTGCCTCAAATTTGTGTGGTTTTGTCTCTTAAATAATATGTAGCTTTTTATCAAATGCATCACTATTTGATTAAACATGACTCATCACAAGGCATTATTCTAACAGGAAATCTTCTCAAGGTCTTATTAAACCTTGTGTTGAAATCATGTACCGACTCATTAGGTTTCTTTTTGATATTTTCAAATTCTCATTAAAATAAACACGGAGTCACCCTGTCACCATAGTGCGATCAATGCATTGCTCATGTTAGTCCAAGAGTCGATATAATTATCTCGCCAATGCTTTATACCAATCCTTAGCATCCTCTTCCAAGGTATACATAAACAACTTGATATAAACATCCTCATGTTCAATCTAAAAATCCTCCAACATATTGATAAAAAAATTAGATGCTTTGATCGCGGTAATAACATTGTTTAACTAGAACTTTGGCATTCTATTCCTTACATCTTGAGGCACTACATTTGGGTAACCAGCCATTCCCACAAAATTTATAGGTCCAAAGGTGTTTACAACAAATGGAGGCCTAGGTTGAGCCATATTGATTTGAGGAGGTGATCCTGGAGGGGTGACAAACTGATGGGGGAAGAAGGTTCTTGGAACACATGAGTATAATTTTCAAAATGGATACCCCCAAAGGCCTTGCTTCTTGGAAATATCTATCAACCTCAGAAAACATAGGTGCAGAGTGTGAAGAAAACCTTTCAAAATCAAATGAAGGTCCCCCTCTGCTCGGCGGCCAATGGAGGGGATGGCTTCTCCTCTTCATTGGATATCTTGGTTGGGTGGAGAGCATTGCTTCTCCCCCATTTTGTTGTGAATCAATAAAATTTTGAGGAGCTATCTTGTTGGAGTTGTGAAGCTTGGAGTTTTTTTTGAGACCTTGTGAAACTTCCTTTGTGTTATTCCCACTTACAGGGGAGAAACTTGTAATTTTTTATTCTACTTTTAGCATATATTCTTGTATTATTTCCCACTTTAAGTGGAGGACATTGTATAGAAATATTGAAGGAAAATTATATCCCATTGTTAGTTATGAAAGTTGTAGTATATATTGAAAAGGAGAAGAGAGATTTATGTTGTAAAGTTTTTTGTGAAATAGAAAAGAAAGTGATTCTCTTTATTTGGATTTTGGTTGTTTGTGTGGAAGGAAGTTCTATGTTTTTAAAGAAATGGGTTATACTCAATGGAAAAGAAAGTATAATTTCATTATGAAGTTGTTTATTGTATATGAGAAAGAAGGAAATATAGAAGTTGTAGATGTTGAAAATGTATACATAGTAAATTTGATTGGAAAATAAAGTTTTATAGTTTTCTTGAACATATATTTGTTATAGTAAAAAATGGGACCAAGAGAACAAATTTGAAGTATGTTGTTATTTGGGAATGTTGATTATTTAGTAAGAAAATAACAATGTAAATTTAGATTTAGCTTTACTGTTTCTAATGGCATTTAAATGAAGATTATTTAAATAAATGAAATCATTCTAGTAAGTAGATGTACCTTTTGGATTTGAAAATGCTTTGAAACAAGTAGATTTAACTAAGGATCGAAAAAATAGAAATAAATCCAAAAATGGAAATCTAGATGTACAAAAATAAGCTCATAATGTATTTTAGCTCATCTTAGTAACTTTTAGTTTTTGTGAAATTTTCAGTTTTAGGTTCTATTTTTAGAAATAGGACCAATGCCCTATGTAGAGCGGCGGTCCCATAACTCCATTTCTCGAGGCTAAGGCGGTGGTCTCAAAACCACTTTGCTCGGTAGGGCAAGATAATTTATGGTTTGTCACCCAAGTAGGGGGAGAACCCAGGACCGTCGGTCTTCTCTGGGAGGTGGTTCTGTCACTTATGACAGAAATTCTCGGATCCGCACATGTGCTAAAATTTTAACTAGTTTATACTAAATTTTAATTTGTAAAATTTAACTAATAATCACCAACAAGAAAACAATGAGTAATCACATGGATTTGAGCAATAAAAACCTACAAATGTTGAATTAAAACATTATTTTCATTTATAACAATGGGGGTAGGGTTTGCCCCAAATTGAAAAACCCAAATACAAATAGCTTGAAACAAAACCAAATTGGTAAAGGAAACCCCTTCCAATCCTTGAATGAAATAGATCACATTGATAGAACTACATCTAAACTAATCTAAGTAGATCTCCTTATAGAATCCTCCTTACTTCTTCCTTGTTTGCTCCCATGGCTTCCTCCTCTCCAACCTGAAATTTTCAACAAAAAAAAATAAACCAAATGAGGAGAATAGAATGAAGGAAAGGTTTTAATATAAATTCGACATGAAATTTAGGGCTAGTTTGGAACCCTAGGATCTAGTGGCCAATTGATTTGGTCTAAGGGTGGAGGATAAACCCTACTTTTTTTTAGTAGAAATGTATTTTAATTTTTAAATTAAATCCTTAAGGGTATGTGTAGATGGGTGAATGGAACAATTTAATTGCCTTAAGAGTGTAAAGTATTTATTAATTATTAGTATGTTTTATGAAATTAATAAAATGACTTTAAACTATTAGGATAATAAAACTAAACTAATTAATCATGAGGTCAACTACATTAGGATTGAACATTAACTAAGAAGAGAAAACAATTAACAAAGTAAATTAAACTAAGAACCTCCTTAATTGACTTTTAATTAATCGACCTTAGAGATAAAGCAATTTTAATATGTAATATTTTAACTAGACTGCCTAACAATATTAAAGTTGATTTTAGTGATGTAAGTTAATTTAATGAACCATGAGGGTCAACCACACTTGTAACCTTCTTATATCTCAAACAAAAAAATTAGTCACAATTTTTGGGTCAAGTGTTAGGTTGTGGTGTGTTTTTATAATGTCATTTTTTATGGGCGTTACAGTTACCTAACATGTGATTAATGCAACAGGAATCTAGATAAAATACAACACAATGGCTCTCTTCTGATAGATTACTCTCAATAGGAGATAAAGAAGGTGTTGCTTAAAAAATATTTATGCATGCAATAAACATGGAGCTCAGATTAGAGCTCCCAACCTTATTTTGATTCTACATGTTCTAATCATACTGTTTTTTGTTGTAATCATAACCATAATGCCCATATCTCTTGCAAGAATGACATTTCACATAGGACTTATCCTGTCTCTGACAAGAAAACTTATTATGATTTTTATCTTAACTATGTACACTTCCACTTGAGTTTGATGGATCACTTTTGTGTCCTCTAGATGAAATTATTCCTCTTCCTCTAGGATTGATGCTTCCTCTTACTCTTGCACAAACTCCTAATACCTACGATGAAAAATATTTATCTACAACTACATGTGACCTGTTCAACCTTAGTTCATGATTTATTAGTGATGCATACAACTCATCAATTGAAAATGGACTCGGATCCTTAGTTTCATAATAGAAACTTCAAAAGGATCAAAATTTGTAGGAAAACTTCTAAGCAACTTTTCAATTATTCTTCTATACTCAATTTTTTACCATGAGATTTAATTTGATTGACTAAACTAACTACAAAAGTAATGAATGATTCTATGGAATCTGAATATTTAATTGACATGTTTTCAAATTCTCTTCAAAGTAATTGTAGTTTGGAATTTTTAATCTCTCCTTACCTTGATATGCATCTTGGAGAGTGTCCCATGTTATTTGTGCTTTATTAGTTATTGCAACTTTACGCAAGATTCTTTCATGCATAGCTTGATGAATATAGAAAATATATTTTCTATCATTCTTTCTTAATTCTTTCAAAGTATATTTGTTTATCTGTGAGAGTGCACTATACTTTGTTGTATTTGTGGGATCTTTGTACCCATTCTCTAAAATTTACCACACGTCCTAGGATCTAAATAGTTCCTTCATAGTTAATGAACATTACTTCTAATTCTTTCCTATAAATTTTAATGTCTACAGATTTGGATATAGAATCCATAACTTGTTGTCAATTATAAATTTTCTAAGAAACAACAATATTATACCAATTTGTAGAAATAAGGAAAATAAAACAAGAAACAAAAGAAATAAAATAAATAATGTTGCCAAGAAACAAAGTATTCAACACTAAAATTATCACTACATGCATATATATCTTCTTCCCCATAAGAGATTCATCTCAATACAATATGTGTGTAAAAACACTTACAATTTCCTCCAATACATATAGGTCTTTCACCTAACAATAGAACATACAACTCTAAAAATGAGCAATTTTAATAGTAAAACTATTGACTAAAAATAGCACATGATTTTGCTCATGTAAACAAAGCTATTTTTTAAAATTTTCTTTTATCTTAAAAATAAGAACATCTAATTAAAATTAACCTATGCATGGAAAAAAGGTTTCTTTTCTCTTTTATTAATAATAGTAAAAGCATGTGGGGAGAAATAATCTATTTCCAACACTAAATACTACAAGAGTGGATTTGGAAAATATGTTTTCAACTACTAGAGATTTACGATCCATTTATAATAACACTAAGTAGCCCTAATTTATTATATTTACTTATATTAATATACATCCAAATTTACATTTATATTTTTACATGTACATCTATAAATGATACATAATTTCTATTCTTATACTTCAATATTTACTATAGTAAATAAAGTACTTATTATTTCTTGTGTAGTTTCGAAAATTATAAATAAAGACATTTGTTTAATGATGATATGCATTTCAAAGGTGGCCACATTATGGTTGTATGTAAGGAATAAATTATCATTTGTAATTTTTTTATATACGATGTGTTATGCTAAATTTGTGTCCCTTTAACTTCTTGAACCAACTCAAATCCCATATAATATATTATAGGTATTTTTAGTAGGATACTGTAGCTTACATCATTACATAGAACTTGAGGTGTTTTTGTCATGGTCTTAGGACCGAGTAATATGCCTAAGTTAATTTCTCCAAGTGTCTTTTTAATTTTTTTTCCACAAACCCTTGATCACTATATGGGATTTAGCTGGCAAACGGGTGTCCCTTTTAAGAAACGATTCACTTTATATTTTTAAAATCTACACTTGTTCTCTTCTACGAAATCTTTTATGTACACGGGATAATGAAATCTATCTATGGATTCAACAACTGGTTAGTCGATTGGTGAAGTTGTTAGGTTCTGAAAAATCCCACCAAGCATCAATTTTTGTCGAGTGCAAAATCCTAAGGCGTCTTCAAAAGGGATGAAGCTAGGATCATGCACTAGGAAAATTTAGGTGGAATGGATACCCCTCTCGAACTTTCATCTAAACTAAAGAATATTTAATTTAGACCGTACCATCAAAATAATTCTATGGAAGGGATAATGTCCATCGGAATTATCTCATGGCAACACTTCATCACTCTCTAAAAGGTAGTGATTTTTTCTCAAATAATCATGGATATAATAATAGAGGAAATTTAATAAGGCTTAATATTACATAATAATGTGGTTTATGATAAATATTTAAAAATAATTTCCTTATATAAATATTAATTTTGATAAGTAAATCAAGGAAGAATATAGTAACTTGTGTTTTTAAGTTGATCTTTGATGTTAATAAGTCTTTTAAAAAATTAGTTGGAAGAGAGGATTTTGTAGGATATTTTTTTAATAATCGCAGTTGAAGTTGAGGACCACAAGGAGACTATTCATTGATTCTATACATCCCTCTATTATATTGTATTGTTTGGCCAGATTGGAAGTCAACATGTAATGGGAACTACTGATATGTATCACTAGAAAGAACTACAACTTATACATTATGGGTAAGGAATAAAAACATGGAGTAAAATCATTGAGTTACATAATCCTAACATGTTAGTAAAATATAGTATGGGTCAAAGCATATACCTATGTTCCATTTTTGTTATTTTCTTTTTCTAGAGAAAAAAATGTCCCACAACTATAAACTAATCAAATTTGTATAAAATGAATATACACATTTTTAAAGAGATCGATATACTAAGTTCCAATACATCAATTATTTACCTGAAATTTTGATTTATTTTATTAACATATTTTTAAATATTTATTTACTATTCAAATTTGAAAATATTTGTGGCCACTTAGTGGGAAACACTTATAACAATCTATGAAAAATAAATTTCTTTATTATTTTAGAAATGAATATTAATATATCTAGAATAAGAGTATGTCATTAGAAAGTAAATATTAAAAAGGACATTATCATGGAATCTTGTCTACTAACATCGAACTAATTATACATACCAATATATGTAATGTACATGTGAAATTATATTTTCTATAACAAATAAGATAAGAAATAAGAAGTACATTTGGAGTCATTAGTGACATAGTTAAAGACACTTTTAAGTATTTTAGAGTCATTCCATATCCATAAACAAGATAATTTTAAAAACATACATGCCCTTAGTTTGACCTAATAATGGTGGGAGTCCTTAGACAATAATTAAATACGTAAATAAATAATGTTTTAAAAGAAACATCCAAAATGACCTTATTTTGACATATAATCAAATCCTAACATCATTCTACAAATACGATAATTTCACCTTATAGTTTTTGACTATATTACAACTATGGGTTGAAAGTGGGATGACATTAGCTTGGTGAAAATAACATGACATTAGGTTTTGACTATACGTCACCATTAATTTGACTTAAATCATAAGATTAATTCCTGACTATAGGTCAATGTTACTTTGAATATAACAATAGAGTAAGGCGATGACTATAGGTTGTTATAGGACCCAAATATAAGTTAGATTTCCACCCCTACTATAGATTGACTTTGGGACCCAGCTATAGATTGACTTTAGGACTTGAATATAGATTGGATTTTAGACCTACATATAGCTTAGTTATAAGCATAGCTATAGTTCAAATTTATTTTTGAAAAATAGATTTTAAAAATAATGGTTTTTAGTTACTTGATTTTAATTAATGTACTATATTATACTTAATCAAAACAAGGGGATAGAAAAATTTAATAGTATGTGTGACTAGTTCTATATTTTAAGGAAGTGGTATCTTGCTAGGACTATATAGAAGAAAATAGATAAGAGAGAAATTGAGAAAGAGAAAGAAGAAAAAAAAATCAGCCAAAATAAAAAATGGAATCAAGAGGAG
This sequence comes from Taxus wallichiana var. yunnanensis, assembly GCA_018340775.1. NCBI lineage: Eukaryota > Viridiplantae > Streptophyta > Pinopsida > Cupressales > Taxaceae > Taxus > Taxus wallichiana. The sequence continues at coordinate 673,711,168 of CM031238.1, read as the reverse complement.
TGAAATAATGTCCAAGATATTTCAAATTATAAAAGGTAAAAATAAATAAAAAGTTATAAACCAAAGAAAATAAAAACAACATATCTATAAAAAACTAACATGGACCAATATTTAATAAAACATATAAATACACTAACAGAAAATTAATTAACTAATCCCTTACCAATTATAAATTTATGGATAAAAGGATACAAAAAATTTATGCTCTTACATCACTTTTTTGATTTCACATGTCACTTATATAAATAATCATAAAATAGAAGAAGTTACTGTTATATATATCTACCCCCAGTAAATATAGACAAAAACATAATATGGAAATCAAGGAAAATCAAAATCCTTCATTTCGGGTTTCGAGAGGGTGCATTGCATGCCTCTACTCCCACCAAGGTCATTTCGGGTTTTCATGCATGCAAAACAAGTCTAGAATTCTGAATCCTTCATTTCGGGTTTTGGAGGTTGCCAAACAGGTCCCCAGTCCCGAAATCCTTCATTTTAGGTTTTGGAGGATGCATTGCATGGTCAAAAACCTGACACAAAGAAAACATGCATTGTATGGTTGAAAACCTGACACAAAGAAAATATGTTTCCCATGGTCAAAAACCTGACACAAATAATTTCAGGTTTTGGGTTTCAGGAAACATGAGACATGAAGTGTGAAAATCGCAAGACATGTCCCGATGCTTGGGAGTTCCGAAAACCTGAAACACTACCTAGGAAAATCGTGTTTTGAAGTTGGGGAAACAAGTATAGAAAACATGGGGAAAAAACATGTCGAGCCACATTCAAAACCCAATTCATATGTAAGTCCAATTTCCGAATCCGAAACAAAGGAAATCTTGGCAAAACTAGTGGAAGCGGGTTTCGAGAAAACATAAGCATCAAACACATGTCGAGGCACCCTTCAAACCTAATGCAAATGCAAAGCAGAACCCTGAACTTGACAGGAAGCAAACCCTGACTTAGTAAATATTTAAATGGCCATAAATTTTCACAGGGAGCTCGGATTCACACAAGGTTGGACTTTTCGGAAAGCTTATAGGGTGAGAAAAAATTCTTCAAAAATTCAAAATACAGTTTGCCATTTTTTGGCTTTGCTAGGGTTCTCACCTACCGCCCTAATGAGATGAATAAAATGCAATCTAGAGGTGGTTGGGGTAGATTTTGAATTCCTCTCTTCTCCCTCTCTTTTCTTCCTATAAATTATAAGGAGGGGCCTCTTTCTAAAGGTTGAACATTCTTGTTTTACCCCTCCCTTCTTCTCTTTGGCAGGAAAATTTGTGGAGTTTCAGACCTTCCATTCAAACTATAATGCATGTTTGTGCCTTTTGGGCATTGTAATGGACTGTATCAATATTTGGAGCAATAAAAAATAATCTGTGGATGATTTCAACCCTCTCTTGTATTAATTGCATTCAAATGATCTCTTATTGCAGCATTGGTTACCTATGCATGTTTATTGTATTACATTTTTATGGTTTGTGTTTATTGGCAAAACAGTTGTTCATCATTCCTTTTGTGCATCACCTTGGCTAGATTAGGTTTATTTTCTTACATCTTCTCAACCCTGTCTCCTTGGCAAGTTAGATTAGGTTATTGAGTGAACCCTCTGCATTTTTATGTGTGCATCTAAACAGAGGAAGAGGAACTAGCCTTCATTTGGAGAGCTTTCTCGATTCGCAAGGTCCCACACTTGGGAAAAACTCCATGTTATGCAATCTCACTGAGAGTATCAACCCATCGAGTTGTAGACATTTAGGGGTGCTGTGATTCGCCATCAACAGTTACAATTCTAAAATTTGTTATGTGAATTTCCATTTCTTTGTAACATTAATATTCACTATCATAGAAATATATAAATAATTGGCAATATTTTATGTTATTGTAGTGGAAGTAATTTAAGTAACAATACACATTTGGAATTCTTCAATCACAATTTTACAACTCAAATAATAATTCCATCCATCATTATCAATGCATTATATATAGGTCAGTTGAAAGAAGTTATATAATTATTGTACACAACACACCTACAGACACTTCTACACAATTTTTACCATGATATATATGTATACTCTTCCACATAATATCAATTATGAAACCAATTTGAGGCTAAGGGAATGGTCCCATGAAATGGGGATCCATAAATATCTTAGCGGGTTTTGCTAAGAAAATTTAGGAGCATTTTAGTAATTTTTAGGTCCTCGATATTTTTTATTAGTTTCTTTAACAATACCTGATGAGATATTATAGGATCTCACTATAATTTTTGGATAATTTGTAGGTAAATAGAAATTATATTTCCCTCTAAAATCACCATAAATTATTGGTGGGAATGCATATTATGTTCTACATGGGTAAAAATAGACCTAAACTGTAGGGGGAAACTCCCAACACCCCCTCTCCATCCCCACACCCCAAGAAACCTCTTAAATTTAGTGGGTGAAAAAATAGGAGATCCTATTTTTTAGGCCTAGATTCTATTAATATTTCCTACAGATAATTAAAAATAATCATGGACCCTGTTGTTATAAGAAAATAGGAGAGAAAGTGTTTAGAAACAATTTTCCTCTTTAATTTAAGTTAATAAACAAGAAACTAAAACTATCAAACCTCAAGATGACAAAGTTTACCGCTACCCATTAATGTTTTTATATTGTATTAAACTCGCACCATGTGTTCAAAATAGCTCATATCCTCTCATGTAAATATGTCAATGCAATCAAAATAACCACAAATTTTTTTTAATGAGTAATAATAGTAAGTGGGTTGCACGACGGTCATTCCCCGAAAGTCAAAGGAATTCCTCACAAGGATGTTAACCCAACGATTATGAAATCAAGCAATATATATAAGAAATCGTGATATTTGGATGGATAAAAATTATAATCGTTACGATGAAATTCTTGATTTTATTACAAATACGTATTAATGAAAAACTAAGATATCTAAGCTATAATCTAGAGATTTGAATCAAATCGAATCTTTAGATGAGGATGGGTTCTTGAAAGTGAGCTCGTAATAATCCATCTCGGATTATTTGAAGAAGTTTTAATCATTTTCATCAATATATTTGTTTCTAAAAAATTTAGAGACAAATTCAGGCTCCTCGTTCTCTAAATCATACTGATAATTAGATGTTGTGATAGAATATGGATATTTCGACTATTCAAAGGGTTCAACTTGATTTGTTAATTCATATTTCTATTTCCAAATCTCCAATCCAGCCTTGTAATGATATTCGAACTGGTCTAATTTAGCTCGAATATGTAAAATTTCGAAGTATGACTCCCATAACTCATCCGTGGCCTCTCGAATGCTTTGAGTGATCTCGAAGATGTTTTGTAGCTGGTCTGAAGGGACTGAATGTATTGCGCAAAGTTCCAAATCAAGCAATACATTGTATTTATCCCAATGTAACAGGTGATGAATAATTGGAACATAATTGAAACTCGTTATCTCATGTGCCTATCCACCTATAGCCATCTACAAAGACCCATCCTTGATCATATGCTAGAAAAAACAAAGAAATAGATGTAATTATTAGATGATAATCTGATAAAGATTGTAAATTTCAAAAAATAATAGGAAACATAAGTTTTTTAGGGAAATAAAGGCATTTCACTAAAACGCTAGTGATTCTGAGTTATATTAAATAGTATAAAATATGATATATTTTTAACAATATGATTAATTTTTGACAAATTAAGGAGTTCAAGTTTGATTATAATGGGAATCAGAAGGCTTGAAAACTTTGGATATTTTGAATAAGTGAGTAAAATATGAAAATATATAATATTACCTTGATTTGGATGAAGACCGAGACTACACGAACTCCAGATTGGTGAAGATTAGTCACTCTCCCGAACATATACTTCTAACCTATTGGACAATGGGAAGTATAGGAGCTAGATGACAAAGGATGTGGTGATAGAGGGGAATTACACAAACATGAGCTTGAAATAATTGATGAACAAAGGAGGATGTAATGTTTGAAACTCAGAGATCTTGGACGGGTAGTAGGAATGTCTTCCAACTCGGAACAACTATATAAAAAAAATGTTATGGAGTCTATATTGTTATGAAACTAGACAAAACAAAGGTTTATAAACATTTTCAATTGAAGATATGGAAGGATGACAAAGAATGAGCTTGAGAATGCAAGCAGGGTGGTCCCTAAACAAGAGTGCAAAATGGGTTTAAATAATTACTGGCATTATACTGAAACACCGATGATTTCGGGTTATTCTATTTTACTTAGCATATAGTTAGAATGATTTCCTCATTTAAGACTAATTGTTATGGGTTTAGAGGGATAATTCATAGGTTTTTTTAGGAATGTAATTTGCTCTCGAGTGAGGTGTCTTATTTAACCGGATTATATTCTTATTTTGGTCTAAGTTTGTTTAGGATTGATTTTGGTTATTTTTGTTAGATATATTAGTGTGTGTCTTATGATATGATAAATTATATTAGGATATTATTTAATAAAATTAGATTTCATAGATATATTAAATAGTCTATGGTAGATATGAGGGAATAACAAATTTATGAATTATGTTTAAATAATATTTAAATATATATTAACATGATAAATTATAAGTGTGAATGGGATAAATTATTGTCAATGGGGAAGTGTACAATTGTAGTGTCTACAAGAAGCCTCTCCATAGGACTATGCTTTGTAAGTCACTTCGAAATTGATTTTTTTTTGTAAATTACGTGTAAAATTAAAAATTTATCATAGACTTGTACATATAAATTTCATTAATATTTGTAGCACTTACATGTATTCATTGACCCACAAATATTTAAAATGGGTTATGCCAAATCTACTTAACAAATTTTTGTTTGCTGTCAGCGTTTGACATTTTTTATAAGACATGAGCCTCAACCTTATTTTCTTAATTGAGTTGTTTGTAAATGCCTTAATAGGTAATTCAATTATTTCTTTGTAATTTTTTTGATCCTCCCTTGATATGCTTTGCCTTTTTTTGAATTTATTGGTACTCTCTATCTCTTTCTCTTTTATTTTTGGTTGTTGACAAGTTCGAATATGTAATTAATATTTCTAAATATCTTGTACATAGTAGTTCTTATCGCAACGAAATTAGAATTTTGTAATAATTGTCCTCTCCTTTTTTCATAAAAAATAAGAATTTTTAAAATTAAAATGTGTTGAAATTATGTTATGAATGATTTTTTAAATGTTGTTTAAAATTTAAAATGTCAAGCATAAAAAAACCTAACTAAGAATTAAGTTTTAATTGAAGGTAAATTGAAATCCAAGGATTCGGATCATAAAATCTAGTTCAACATCACTATCTAGGGATTTAAGTTTACCAAAAAAAATTAATAGATGAAATACACTTATACACAAGTGTGAATGTTTTTTGGATGCATCCCAATCTTATGATCACATGTTTATAACCGTTATTGGAATTGTGTTCACCAAAGTATATTTGTTAGCTATTTCCTTTTATAGTACTAATATGACACCTAGGTTTGTTTCCAATACACTATACACCCATACTATAATTGATCGACAACCTAGATGTAAAATTTTTGTTGATAACGGTTCTCCCCATAGTGTTTGAAAATTGTAATTAATACACTCCCTTGGATATGCTATGAAGGATGTAATTCTTGATCCTAAAAAAATATTAGGCATGTTGCACTACTACTTAACGTAGACCCTCATAACTTTCCCATTATGATCTTGGTGGAGTTTTATCTTCGATATTGTAAAATGCATCTATGTTTCATATGGCTCCGCACCTTCAAGGATATAGATTTGATATTACACAAGTGTGTAGTTTAATCACATAGAGCTACATAGTATAAAGTATACCTAGAATGGTAGTAGTGAGATATGGCATGCCTCGAATTTTTGACGTAAGCCTTTTAATAATTGAAATCCATTTGTAATTTTTGGATTTATTTTATATTTCTTAGGAAATTGTTATCCAAAATTCACCCCTCAAGGTAATTTTGATAACATGCATCAAATTCTTTAGTCCCAAGCAAATAGATTTATTTAAGGCCCAAAATCATGTTTTTGGGGCCCCCTCGGCTTCTTTCCAACTCTCCCATCCAAGAAGAAAACCCAACGAGTTAGAAAAGGTGAAAAAAATTGCAAAAAACCAAGCTTGGGGCTGAAAAAATAAAGAAAATCAGCTAAGTCCTAGTCCAAGCAGTCCGGAGCAGTTGGGACGTTGGGGCGCGAATCGACCGAAAAGCCGCCAGGCGGTCCGCACAGTAGTTGGGATGTCAGGACACATGGGACGTGAAAAGGGGAACCGGCTGAAAGTGGAAAAAATCACCAAGTTTTGTTATCGAGTGGTTTGGGACATCCGGGCCAAAAGTACACGCGGGGCGCGGATCGGCCAATTTGGCACAAGTCGGTCCATTTCGGGCGGTTTGGAGATGTCCCAGATAGTTTGGGACAGCCGGACCAAAAGTACGCGGAGGATGTGAACCGCCGATTCAGCTGAAACAGGGGACTTTCGTCTGGGACAGTTGGGCCAAAAGTACGCGTGGGATGCGGAAAGCCGAAAGAGCTGCCAACGAATGAAATCTCGCCACGTGTCTTCACCTCAAACAGGAACAAGGAAGCCCGAATCCGCCGAAGCAGGAGTTTTTCATCCGCGATAGCCGGGAAAAAGGTATGCATGGGATGCAAGGGATGTGAAAAGCCAAAGAAGCCGACGGCAAGGAAGAAAAGTCATCGTTTGGCCCGTGAACTTCAAACGGCCATAACTTTTGACTCTGAGCTCTGATTTTCACAAAATTTGACTTTCTGGAACGAGCACGACGTCCTCTATGCTATAGTCAGCTTCAATTTATTATTTTTAATGAGGGTAGATATATTTAATTAAGAGAAACATATTCGGCTCTAGTCAGTTAATGCTCATTCCCGGCAAATGACAGAAAACGCCCGCTAGGCCCAAAATAGCTGCCTGCACTCAGAAGGCCATAACTTTTGCATTTCTCAACGAAATCACTCAAAATTGGTACCGTTGGAATCATGGCTCTAATCCCAATGCACATCAATCAAAAAATTCAGATTTGATGAAATATTGATCGATATTTTTAGAAAACGTGGCTGGGTTCATAACAGTGTTTTATTTGGTGGTTGGGAGTGCAATTAAGAGGCATGGTCATCATTCTTTCTCTGCTGCAGCACATGGGATAGTATGGGGAGCCTTTTGCAAGTAATATATAATCATTTTACTCCATTTAATGCCTCTTACAAGTGGTTGAAGGACAGATTTTGGGATTTACATTTTCCCTTCTCTTTCTCTTCTCATTTTTTCTATAAATTGGAGTGTTGGGCTCATTGTAAGGGGGAGTTTTCAGATAGCAAAGCTCTATCAAAATTTCTTTGTGAAGCCAATGCACTGTAGGCCTTTGTAGTGGACTCCTTGCATGGTGATCTAGGCCCTTATCTTGTAATAGATTGAACTGTGCATATCATGAAGCAATAAAATATCAGTTTGTGGATGTATCTTCCCCTGCTGTGTTTTCTTGCATTCTTCTTGCCCCTTTAATCTTTCTACAAGAATATTGTGTCTATTATTATGTTCTTGCAGGGATCCATTATCATTGTGTATGCTTGGAATATTGTTGTGAATGCATTTTGCTAGATTATGGAGAACTGTCATCACCTCTTCTAGTGTGTACTTTGCTTCTGTATTTCATGCATTTGGAGACTACTCTCACACCCTCCTTTTCTGGTGTATCACCGCTTTAGTGTAGGCTTTCATTTTATGCATTCTCTTTCCCTGGTCCCTTGGAAATTTAGATTAGAACAGTTAGCTTATCCTGCATTAGAGTAGATTGTGGCAGGTAGTTTAGGAGCAAGAACCAGCTTTCTCTGGAGGTCTATCTCAAGTAGCAAGTCCCACAACTTGGAGATAGTACCCATGTTATCCAATCACACCGTGAGTTCAAGTATATGCACTTGTATAAACATAAGGGTGTTGTGATTCCGTGATAACATAAATATTTATATGATATTTTTATGCTTGTAGATGAGTTAAGTTATACTCCTTGACCTATTTTATTGCTTCATAATTATATTAGGGACTACTCTAGATGATGTGAAAGTAATTTACGAAGATTTAGGAATGCTTTGTTTTCTCTTAAAATGATATTTGAAATAATAGCTTGTATAAATTCCACGTGAACTTAAAAATGTGATAACACTTTTCTTATACATAATTTTGAAGGTGGTATATTATGATAGAAATGATCTTTGGAAGATGAAATGCCCCAAAGAATGATTTAACATTTAAATAAGAGTCGGTGATTGAAAAGAGGAATGAACATATAGGTCTACCATGACCTGGCCCCAAATCCTGACCCTTCCATCAGAGAGAAACATGAAAATTGAATTTTGTTTCATGAATATTGAAAAAAATATCATTCTTTTATTGAATTATTTTCCAAAAGATATGAAAGAGAATATTGTAAAGATAATAAAGTTGTAGAATGAATAAAGAGATGAGGAGATTGGATTGCAAATGTGAGAATTTTTGTTTGAAAGGATAAAAGGTAAATTCTTACATTACATAAAGAGAGGTTACCTAATTTGAGTTTTGAAATTTTCCCTCCTTTAAGATTTTAATTTAAAAAAATATTAAAGAAAAAAACTCGTGTTTACCTTTGCTTGAAGGGAATTCTTGAAAATTATATCGTAATGAAACCTCTAAATTACCATGATATAAATTGTTTTTTAACTAAATATGTAAATTGTTTGTGTAATTTGAACATTCAAAAATTGAACAAAGGAGATACAAAAATATAAATAATAAGCCTTTTTTTTTTTTTGTAGAGGAGGATATTCTATTACTTTTGTTATTTAAAGAGATATTTTTCTTTGGAGACACTGTGGATTAGGCATGATAAGTCCTAAATTTTGTTCCATAGGATATAGTAGAGAGGAGGACCTATTAAACACTACAAATAACCCATGTTCTTTGATGCCTTACCAATTTTGAAGCTAGGAAGAGAGAGGAAAAGGGATAATTCTATGAAGCTCATAGTTTTACTTTGAAATATTCCTTATTTTGAGAATTTTGTGAGAGAAGATGATGAATCAATCTACGAATATGATAGTATTTCTTTATTACTTTCTAATAGATCGACAGACCACATTACAGTAGACAGATTTATGATTGATTCATTCCGTCTTAAAAAAATAGACCTTAGAAGAAATGAACACTTTCACACGACTGTAAAGTGTTATTGTATCTAAAAGTTTTATATATAATTTTGAACATTTTTAAGGTAGAAGGGGGCCTATGCCCCAAAAATAATTTGGAAAATTATCAATAACAAAAATGTGAAATAGGAATGAATTACTCATTCTCTCCTGTAATATTCTCTTAATTATGTCATTTGTATCTATCAATGTGTAAGAATATTATAAACCTTTTATAGAATATATAAAATTGTTAAATTTAAATTAAATCATCCTCTATTTAGGAACATATGGAGAGGTAAATATATTACCATGATATTCAATAAACTATATGGTTTTGATATTGTTTGAACTCTACCACAATTTTAGTATCTGCAACCTTTTCTAATTGTTTGAGTCCTATGAAAATCTATTTATTTATCTTGTAGTTTACTTGTTGCAATAAAAATACACTATTGAATCCCTCCTATTTTGAGGTATCTAGGATAATTCATTTGAGAACATCACTCAAAAGTGTAGATGTGCACCTATGCACCATATGTTTGATAATCTATAGTTATACTGATTGGTGAAGTTATGGATACCTCTAAGAATATTTACTTTAAAAGTCAATGCAAATGGTGGTAAATATGGCACAGTGAAAATAAGCATGCAACAAGAAACAACAAAGAATACATATGTCAAGAAAGTAGTAACATAAGAGAATATTAGTAACTATGTCCTAATCCATAGTAAAATAAGCATAGCAATCATGTCAACATATAATATAATATTCATTGCAATAAAAACATCAGTGTATAGTCAAGTGAATATTAACATGTTGAAGCATATTCATATATTGGCATGGATCTACAAATGTGGGAAGCCCACAGTGTCCTAAGATAATCATAACAGATGGAACAATGAGCTAAAATAAAATAAGAAAGTGCATACATGAAATGTAGGCATGAAGCCATAAATATGTGGTACCCACAAGGTCAAAAGACAAGAAATACCTATATGCCATATAAAGAAAATAGTCATAAAATTGCAATTTGATAAATCCACATAATAAGAAATCAAGGAATGAATTAAGTATTTACAATGGGATAAACATAAAGTGTAGTAAATAGTAATAGTAACAAAAAGGATAAGAGAAGATAACATTTTAAGGTACACATATGTTAGTTCCATTGATCCAATAAATATAAATAAACATTATGTTTGTAAATATTAATCATGAGGAAAATTTAATGTAACATATAATGAAATAAAGAAGTGCATGTAAAGTGGGGAGGGATGACCCAAAGACAATAGTGTAAGTAACCAATATGAATCCTATCATTGTGTAACAATCTACGATTGTCTTGCATCAAAATCAAGATACCTCATGAACACATGTGTGTATATAGAGATGGTATGTGTCATTGTAGTGTGAAAAACATTGTGTATAATGTAACTGGCTAACCAAACAAACTGGAGCAAGTCCTCATTTTGTACTTTAATCATATTTAGGATTTTTTATATTATGTGATTATTTGAATTTCATTTAAGGGTTTTGAATGTACATGAAAAGGGACAACACAATATCTATTTGATAATGCCCTTATGAGAAGGAATGACATGTGCAGTAGTCAAACTAGATGTAAGACTTTTAAGCAGAAGATGAGATGCAGGCTGATCATGCATGTTCCATGTAGAATACATAATATGTGCCAAAAGAGATTAAGGGTGAGAAAACCTTGTAAAATATTGGGTGTAGAAGATTATTACATAGTATGTCAAAATGAATGTGTTTTCTAATAAGTTTTGTTCTCCTTCGGTGACCAAGGAGGATACCTATGTATGGGTGTAAAACATGATATTACATGAGAAGTAGGAGATGACGGTATATACATATTAGCACTAGATATATATAGTTACTCCATTATCTTGGTGTAAAGTGACACAAGGGAACCCCTAGGGGGTTGGTTAGATATAAAAACTCATATAAGAACCTAAGATAAATAGAGGAGGATTGATTTCCATTATAAGTATATGTAGTGCATCAATGTTATCGGTTCAACACTTGGGAATCTAACCACTAAAGGTGGTCTAGACTCAAACGCACACACATATTTTTTTTTTCTTTTGGTTTGCTATTATTTTAATAAAATGTTTTATTGTTTTTTTGTCATTTTTAATTGTATATAGTTCATCAAGTTCATCCCGATTTTATGTAAAATAGAATGGCACACAACAAGCACAATTTGAAGAAAAGTAAAAAATCTAAAAAGTTTCAAAGCATATTTATCTTAGATATTATAATTCTTGACTAGGGCATTCATATTTTGTACGATCACGCACTTACATATTTTCTAGTTATAGAATGTTTTTTTTTGTAGAATCTATGGCTCCACATATCTCCATAATTCACTTCCCTACGCATCAAGTTCACTCCAAAATTATTTTTAACAATTTTTTTAACTCTTCTCTATTTCTTTGAAGTACTTACTTATTGTCTATCAAATGTTTACTTCATTTCAAGTTTGAATGCATTATTATAGTCATTATATTATATGTTGGAAATTAACTAGAGATAATAATGGTCTACTTGTTTCTTGTCCTTATACCATTGTTATTTTTTTATCCAAGTATTGAATTCCATGATTTTTTTCTTTGAAATATTTTCTTCAAGTATCTTTTATCACAAAAAAATTCAATGTATCAATCTATTTGTGAAAACCTATAATTGAATGTGAAATAAAAAAAATATCCTCTACAAATAATGAAATAGAAATGTAAATCCCAATGAGGCTATAACCACTCATAACATGTGAATATATTGAGATAAGATCATGTAATTCATCAATGTAGAGCCCTAAAATTTTATTTGAGAGTGGGAAACCTTGTTTTACACCAATGGTACTATGCATGCTATCAATTTATCCCATTTTAGTATTAATATTCCAAACACTTCCTCATATAAAGATAGAACTACATATATTACTAGTTCAAAAGACCTAAATATTTAAGCCTCTCGAATAACAATATGCCTTGGTAGTAGATATAAAATGCCTTACAAAAGTATATAAAACAATAATATACCTTCCATTTGCTAACATTTTCCTCCTCTATAATAGAAATAACCCTAAAGAATAAAAACATAAAAGAAACACTAGAGGACCATTGGTAAAATAAGACATAAATCACCTAGATAGGGGACATTGGGATGGATATTGTGTCATAACCAAGCAATAGGTAGCAATGATAAAAAGTGCAAAAAACTATATGGTAGAAGATAAAAAGAGAAATTGTCATAAACCCAAAGGTGTAAATTAAAATAAGATCGATTACTAGCCTAAAGGGTGGATATAATAACACTAAAAAGTGAAAATAAAACGATATGTAGGTACTATAAGAAGAAGCTTGTCAGATAGGTGCATAAATCCAAGAAACATCATGATCTTAAGAAAGTATGCATAAAATAACATGGTGATTCAATAGGAAATGTTGGGATGTACAAAGTCATGGTGTTGATAACATTTTTGGTTGTTAAAGAGAAGGATAAGGTTAATGAAGTAGTGCATTTGAGAAGAAATAAAGAGAGATGGTAGTGAGTACTAAATTAAACACCCGATTTCTTCATGCGTGAAAATAAATAAGGAATTGAGTTTTTATTGGTTCTTTGAATATGTGGATTTCATTGGTTTGAAGATGATATACACTAAAACCAACAATATATTATACGTTTTTTGTGTATATTTTTTTTTCTTATCAATTTCTTATTTTTTTGCATGCATGTATGTGATGATACTCATGGTACTTCGGAATAATGATAATGTCAAGGGATAGGTAAAACTAATGGGAGGGTAAACTGGTAGGTTAACCAAACCCACTTGATATGAAGAAGCCAAGGGGTGAAAATGACCATCACATCTGATGATATGATGCCATGGCATCATCAAGTAAATAAATCCATTCAAGGCCATAAGCCTTGGCAAGGGTGTGCATAATGCCACAATGATTCACCAGGGAATATGAGGGCATAGAAATCCAAATTAAGTGAAGTCAAGACTACAACACTACAACAGTAGGAGGGGCTAGGGAATAAGGGAGAATATATCCAAGTAGGGTCATAATCCTAGACGAGGATGATCATCGATACTACGATACTCTAACGGTAGGAGGAGCCATGGCATATGGGAGAATATATGCAAGAAGGGCATTAAGAATAGATAAGCATGCTTGTCAAGATCACAACACTCCAATGATAGGAGGGACCAGGGTGTAAAGGATAATATATCCAAGAAGGGCCATAAGTGTATACAAGGATTCTCATCAATAGAGTGGAACTCCAATAGTAGGAGGGACATGGGCGTAAGAAAGAATAGATACAAACAGGGCCATAATCCTAGACATGAATGTTCATCGAGACTATAGAACTCTAATTGTAGGAGGGTCCTAGTGCAAGAAAGAATATATCCAAGTAAATCTATAATTTCCTAGATAGGGATGCTTTTCGAGACCACAACACTCCAATGGTAGAATGGATTGGGGCATAAAGGATAATAGGTCCACATAGGGCCATAATAAAAGATGAGGATTCTCATCAATATCATAGCACTCCAATATTAGGTAGGACCAAAGCATAAAGGAGAATAGATCCAAGTAAGGACATAATCCTAGATGAGGATTCTCATCGAGATGATGACACTCCAATGCTAGTAGGGATCAAAGGCTAAAGTAAAAATAGATCCAAGTATGTCCATAAACATATATGAGGATGCACATCAAGACCGTGACACTCCAATAGTAGGAGGGATCATGGCGTTAGGATAATATATCCAAGAATGGTCATAATCCTAGATAAGGATGCTCATCTAGACCGTAACACTCTAATGTTATGAGGGACTATGGCGTAAAGGAGAAATAAATCCATGTAGGGTCATAAGCCTTAACAAGGATTCTCATGGAGACTGTGGACCTCCAATGATATGAGGGATCGAAGTGTAAAGGAGAATATATCCAATTAGACCCATAATCCTAGAAATGGATACTCATTGAGTCTATGACACTATAATGGTAGGAGCTGTTAGGGATAAGAAAGAATAGATCCAAGTAGGGACATAATCATAGACATGGATTCTCATTGAGGCCAAGACACTCCAAAAGTAAGAGGGACCAATGTGTAAGAAAGAATATATCTAATTATGGCCATAAGCCTAAATAGGGATGTTCATCGATACTGTGACACTCAAATGGTAGGAGGAATTTAAGGGTAAAGGAGAATAGATCCAAGTATGGACATAATATTAGAAAAGGATGATCATCCAGACCATGGCCCTTCAATGGTAGGAGGTGTCAAGGTGAAAAACAATGTGTGATAACCCAAGTGGTGGCTTAGAGCCCAAGCAAAGGTGAGAGCTCAAGCCTAAGAAGGAAATAATGTGTAGCCAAAGTTTGATAGATAGCTAGCCACGAGGGGGAAAATATCATAGGGTGTTAGTGATGATATTGTGAACTTGGTGTAAGATGTGAATTCTAGCACGAGTCATGATGTATTCTATGACATGATTTATAATAGTGATATACTTATTAACTTTAGATCATGTGGAAAAATAGTGGGACATCAATCCAATCCTCAAGTCGGATGAGAATGTCACACTGAAAATAATCCATAGTGGGATGAGGATAAGGGCAAGGTGGTTGGTTTCCATAATCAGTGGAAAGGCCGATATGAAAAGAGAACTCCTCACACTAAGTGAAGATGATGTTCTCAAAGCCATGTAATGTGGGACTCTACCCCAAAGTGGGAGGAAAGGGGATTTTCATATCATATAAGGATATCATGAGATGCCTGCGATGGCGAGGTGACATACATATGAGTTCTAGATAAGGTAATTGGAAAGGAGGTTGGGAAAGTGCTTCAAGAGGATCCCACTCATCACGATTGAGTTTTTCCATGGGATAAGAGCTGCCGGAGTTTCAACGAACATAGCTAGAAGAAGCAAGTGTAATCGGGAGACTCTAGAAACTATCTTTATATTATTTTTTATGTTATTTTCCCAAGTAATTTTCATTTTTATATGGGATGATATTGTTTTAGAAGAATTTTTCTTGATGTCATTGGCCCTAGAGGAGTTTTTGCATAGCAGATTTATGGTGTCATGAAGAGGGATATTTTTTTCTTTGCAGCTTGATCATTAGGTATAAAAGGGTACATATGGGATTTTAGAAATTTATTATGGATAGAGTGTTGGGTGATCGAAACTCCACTAGAAACATTTGGTAATGGAGGGGTCATTATGCCCCAATATCTTGTCGTAGAAAAATTTAAAGTTTAGCCATGTCAGCCTACATTTAAGATGCTAGTTATAACATCTGATATTTTATTTGAATCATGCTAGCTATGGTGGTATCTTGGGATGAGTCCATCTGATCTAGGAGTTTGACTATCACCATGTTGGGTACCATATAAAAATGGCCAAGTTAGAGGTGGGTACTTTTTTGTGATTATCGTTATCATTGATAGGGGTTTTGGGAGACTCCACTTGATTATTCATGCAAGGAAGAGTCTCATCATAATGGGGTACTTCATGATTAATATAGTTTATAGTCATTTCCATGACATCGATGGATATCCTTTGCAAACCTCCATCCTTGTCAAGAGTAAAATAATCCTTTTTTTATATATTATTAATCATGGATTTGGGATCTATTTTCTAAACCTCAACCACATTAAATTATACTGAGTGACCCTATTATGACTTCTCAAAGGGATAGGGTTGGGATAGAAGAGTCTCACGAGTGAGATTGGGGTGACTAGGAAGATTAGTGCTCATAGGATGAGAACTATCACATTTAGAAGCATGAAAAGGAGATGTATGCAGAAAATAATACTGCATGGAGAAATTATGAGGGTTAAATTGTGCAACAAATATCCTCAGAGGTGACATTTTTGCAGTTTGGGAGCTGAAAACAATGTTCTAGAAATATGTTCTACATACACATTCAACCCTATCTAATGTTTGGATAAGGGCCAATGGCATTAAGAGAAAGACTCATAAGAACAAAAAGGATTGGCCCTTCCAGAAAACTTACATAAGGGCTGACATCATTTGAAAAATAGAGCAACAAGAAAAAAAAGGATTTGTCATGTCAGAATATAAATAGACATGATTTCCCCTTGGCAATGGTGTCTGTGATGACTAGATTTTGGATTTTATAAAAGGGTATTGAGAAAACAAATAGGATATACTCATGAACTTGCACACAATGGGTTAATGTTTAGCAGCTATGATGAGCGCTAATGTTGCATAGCCAGAGGGTAGTAATACCTACACTATGTCAACCTATGGTTTCCAAGGTCCACAGTCAAGATAGAGGAGAGTACCCTCCTAGGATATTGGTAAATGGGGGGAAGAGATGGTGTAGATCAATAAGAGGATAATATAAACATTGACAATATACCTTAAGTTTAAATAAAGGAAAGCTAAGTAGATGATAAAATAAGAGCACTATGTTAACTAGTATCAATTTACATGTAACAATAAGGTAACATAGAACAATGGGGAAAGAAATGACCTAACCCGTGAAAAATGACAAAGAGAGTTATAGAACTTACCTATGGGGTGGTGAATGATGAATTTATCTCTCCACAGAAGTAGTACACTCTGAGAGAATCACTATTGGGTAGAGAAAGGGGAACACTATTATCTTAATAGACTCACTTTAGTTTACCAATTAGTGTAAGAAATCCATCCAAGAAGAATATTTTCCAATCTAATCCAAGTCAAGTGTAAGATGAACAAAGGGATGGGAAATAAAATGTGAAGTTTGTGCAAGAGAGCAAAGAAAATGAAAATTCCTATGATTTTTGCTTCTCTCCTTTTGAAATGTCAAAGCTTGATGACCATATATATGATGCCATCGCCTATGAGTGATGGATTTGGCTATGGAAAAACCTAACACTGAGACCATCGCACATTGGTGATGGCATTGGCCAAGGATCCTAAGTTTAATGCAAGGTCCCGAGGATCGAATAAGGGGATGAACAAGGTACCAAGTGGTAAAATGCAAACATGGATTTAGAAGTGCAACATATATGAAACATAAAGGGAAAATAATAATTAATGCAAGGACAACTATGGCTAATAAAACATAGTAATACTCTATCTGAGTACTATCTTTAACCCATAATGATTATGTGAGTAATCATGCCCTCATTTCTTGTGATCCCCTTAAGTAATCCACTCAAGAAATAGATGTAACAGTGAACCCTATATAGACAAGGGATTTTGTCAATCACATGTAAGAAAGATGAAAAGTGAAAAATTAGGTTTATACACTCTTGTCTTTAGGAAAAACATTTACATAGCAATTTCAATAGTCACAAGATTCACAATTTTCTCTAGTTTCACCAGTTACACACTCATCTCTACATTGTAACCACTTGCTAACATGGACTAACTACTAATTCAAGAACGAAAGTAGGAAGTAAATAAGAGAATGACACCTAGGTCATATATAGGACAAAGGTATGTCTAGATCCTTTGTGTCACCTAAGAAAAGTTACAAACAAGGATTTCTGTCATCTCTGATGGTACCTATCCACAAAGAAACTTTAACGATTGTAAGGAAAAATGAACCACTATCCCAATACACTTTCCCTTGTCAATGACTAGTTGAATAAATTTAATGTTTAGCACTGGGATACTCAAGTCCCTAGTGTGGCAACATGATGCCCCAATGCTTCATATTATTCATGAAATATACTAAGCAACAATTCTACAAGAAGGAATAAGTTTCTATCCCTTTTTCTTTCAACACTCTAGGTGTACTCTAACCCCTTGGTTTATTTTTTCCAATATAAATTTCTATTTTTACATATTTTTCCAGTTAAAAATTCAATTGTGTTTACCTAGAGAAATAACTACACTTGTTTTCTCTTAGGTCATATCATGTCCCGATAAAGGTAAAGAAAACAAGAAACCATGAAGAAAATGTAAAGAAAATTCTACCAAATTCAACATTCAAGGTACTATGTGTAAATATCATTATTTCTCCATGAAAAAAAAAGCTAACCCCTAGGATCCTTATCCATTCATATGCCTATAGTTTTACGGGTAAACAAGTTACACTATTTCATTTTGTACACGACAACAATCATTCATCACGCTATTGGTAACACTTTTATATTCTACTTTATGCTATAAAATCCATATTCACCACCATAAAGAGGGGGAAAATGCAATCACTAAATCACACACCATACATCTAGCATTTAAACATTTAATTTATATGCATGATTTGTAAGGAATAGAATTAGTTGTTAACACCCCTTTACCTTGATTTTAAATTATTTTTATTTTTCTAATATTTGTTACTTGTTGTTTTTGAATGAAAAATTATAGTTTTGCATACCATTCAAAATCCTATTAATCTCTAATTTCATTGTTTGATATTTTTCTACACTCAAGAAAAAGACCTTTCATTACGGATATGAGAACATGGGAACTATTGTCCCATCTAGGAACCTCTATCCTCTTTATCTCTTTTTCGATCTTTCAAATGTCACTTCTTTATTATATTCTTTTAGCACCCTTCGCTATCCTTTCACTTGTTAGTGATGAAACTTAAGAGAATTAATCATATATATATATATCCATCTGATTTAACCTCACTAATGGGGAAATATTTTAGGAGGTATATACATCTACAAGGAGCTAATATTTTCTATTTACTACACGAAGGAATGAATTCTGGAATACATACTTCATTTTGTAAGAGGGTTTATTCTAAATTCCATACCACAAATTTACATTTGGGAAAAATTAGTTATAGCATGTTACATCTTTGTGTGACTAGAAGTAGGGCATCCTAGCTCAAGGGACACTATTTTAATCACACACACACACATGCACAAAAACTATATAATGTCTACAATGTAGTGCAACACTCGGTTTCTATCACATTGGGGTGAGCACCGAGGTTAGTATGACTAAAGCATATGCATATTTGTATTCATATAATGTGTGCTTGAGTACTACTAAGGTATCTAGGGTTTATTTTAGATGTTACACATATGGAACACAATGAATATGATGTGAGAAATACTGAATAAGGAGTGACATTGACAGACACAAAAGGATCCATACTTTTATAAATTTCCTAGACACCAACACCAAGAACAAAATCTTGCTCCTAGGTGGACATGTCATATTATAGGAACTCCTCTCCCTACAATAGTCACTTTCCACAATGAGGCGAAAATTTGCACAACTCGAATCTCCCCTTCAAATTTTTTTCTCCAAAGATAAAACTAGTTTAGACCTACGATATATAAGTTGAGTCATTTTAAAAACCCTATAAATCACTCTTTCATAAATTTATTTTGATAGATCTATCTTGAAAACTATTATATACATTATATCACAAGTGTCATTAATTTATATTTGATTTTTAAATCAAATATGTGGAAATAAGATTCTATAATTCATCAATAAAGAGCCCAAAAATTGTATATGATATTGGAAAATCTAGTTTCACACCAATCGCTTTTATACATTCTATCAAGTAGAGCCCATTTAAGTATAAATATGTCAAACACCTCCTCATATAAAGATATCACTAATGAAATTACTAATTTATAAAGACCCAAGTCCTTAAGCCTCCAATCAAAATATGCCTTAGTACTTTATCAAATGCCTTAAAAAAGTATATAAAAAAACATTGTACCTTCCATTTGATAGCCTTCACCTCCTCTATAATAGTAACAAGAGTGAATTGTGGTTATTTTTTAGTAATTTCTTTTAAATCCTACGTGACCATTTTCCTTAGGAAATTTTGTCTCTACCCATTTGGAGATATAATCATCAAGGACTATAGAAAAAACCTTAGTGAAGTTATTCCTAATCATGATGGTATTGTAGTTTTTTTTAAGGCAATCTCTAAATTTGAAGATACTATGTATTATATGAAATATCCATGTTGAGAGAATACCTTGAGAAACAAATAATTTAAAAATAGTAGAGATGTGGACCACTATAATATATGGACTAAATGCAGGAATTAAACCATTACATTAATTTCTATATCTTGGGCCTTATTAGACTTGACTATAAAAATGTCCTGTAAGAACCATATTGTCGGTGAAAGAGTTAAAAGTTAAGTGGTATAGGATTCACTTAGATGGGGAGTTTGATTTAATATAAATTGATTTGAACCTTTATTTTAGAGTAAGTACTGTAAATAATGATATTCATATGATAAACTACATTAATTTCCTAGAAATAAGCGTGCAAAAATGTAAAACCCTAAGAAAATGAGTTAGGAAAGATGACTTAGTTGATTCCATAGAACCTATGACTGATATGGACTAAGTAGGTGATAAAACATGATGGAAACAATGTCATCATATCTCACTGAGGGTTGTGGAACTCAAAACTATACATGAAAGAAGCACCCATGGGAGGACAGGAGCACCCGAGGTGCTAGTGACTGATTTGGGTGCCTATGTTTTCTCAGATGGTTTGAGTTTCACATTTTCTAGGTTAGAGGATATTTTCTTCTACTCTTTGTTTTCTTCTCTATTTCTCTATTAGGGTTTTGATCACACATGTAGCCTACAAAATAGATGACTACCTACACATTTCCATAAACCACATCAAATCTAATAAAAAAGAAGCGTAATATGGAGTCAGCCGTGACCCCTATAATTAGTCAAAGAATGAAGTTACGACCGAGTGCAACATTACATATAAGAATCCATGTATTTCTTTAGGATTTTGTGTATAAAGATGCCTTATGTTTCCGTTGTGAAATTTTCACAATGATAGCAAGCCAGATCTAGATTTCTCTAAGTTAAATAATGTGTATGATGGAATAGAATGAACTCCCTTTCTATTTTGTGCATGTAGAATAATGGATCCCTTGTCCCTTGTATGAATTCACTAATGTATGCCTTATTGTGCTCTTGTGTCTTTGTTAAAGATTAGGTGTTGATAGATAATGCTTATATTGTTTAGACCTTAATTTATAAGAAGTAAACTAAGTATATATATGATTCCCTTGCTTGAATTTCATTTTTGAAAACTGAAAGATAAACCTACAATATTAAAAGGTGACGAAGAAGTGAAAATTAATAAAAAGAGTAAGAAGAAGAAAGAGAAGCAGAGGGACACTCATAAGGGGTAGGAGCTCCTAGGTGTTTCTTCCCTAACTAGAAGCTAGTGTCCAATACCATAATAGATAAATCAGTCATGTGTTGGAAGATCTATGAGATGTGTAAAACTAGTAATGTATAATAGATTAAAAAAAATGAAAATGCCAAATAGAGTTGTAAACCACTAGTTTTCTCGTTAAGGCATCATTTATGAATTAGTATGCTTTAGGACCTAGAAATGTACACTAATGCATAGATTTGGTGTCTATATTTTCCCCCAATTTTTTTTTTGAGTTAATACTCGATAGTATAAATTAGATAGAATATGTGTACCTTCTAAACCAAAGAGAAGTGTGTAGCCGATAGCATGCCGAGTGGACAAGTGAAGCGTGAAGTCATCGTAATGTGAAGCGTGGAAACTGTTAGATAATTAATACATTTGTGTGTTAGTATTTGTTAAAGGACAGTTGTATAACTGTTTCCCTCACGGCTCTTCCCTATCGGCCTATATAAAGGCGTGAACTGTATCATTTAAAATATATAGCAATACATTCATTCTTCTTGGAGCGCCTATCATTGGTATCAGAGCAGGTCGTGCATGGAGGAAGAGAGGAAGAGTAGACTAGCGCGTGAAGGAAAAACTGTGCCTGTCTCGCGTGAAGGAGAAGGGAGCAAAGTTGCACTATCCCAAGCGTGAAGGAGCAAGGTTACTGTCCGTGTGGAGGAGGAGACTGCACGCGTGAAGGGAGAAAAGTTTGAGTGCCTGTGTGTGTTGGAGAGTCCTTTGCTGGTGTGAACCTGTGCGTGCGTGGAGAGAAGAAATCTGTGCGTGGAGGAGACTGGTGCACCTTCTTTGCTGTTTAGAAACGTGAGGAGACTCAACCTACTGTGCCCCAAACGTGTTTGCTGTTCATTGTTGGTTAGAAACGTGGGGAGCATTTACTGTGCGCTGGAATGACCAAGGGAGACTCGTGCACTTGCTGGCGTGGAGGTGAATCCAACGTGAAACCCCTGTATGTGTGAGCAAAGCCGGGAAATTACAAAACTGTGTGTGCACGTATGTCTCAAATTTCTGATGCACAAAGCACCGCAAGCAATGCACCAAATATTTGGGCATTGAATGACAACGAGGACACCACTGGGCTGTTCTTTGCCTTGGTCAACAAGCTACACAACACTGGTAACATTCTCTTTGACGAGATTGTGCGCCGAGGACTATTGGAATACTTTTGGTTCGACGTTCGATGTCAAGCACGGCGGATTCATGCAAAACTTGAACGTGGTTATGATGCAGATGACGAACGCGAAATAGAACACCCACAGGAGCGTCGGTGTCTCACTGCACGAGCCTATAGAGCCCATCTTCGGGATAGATTCCTTCAGTAAGCATTGTAGCCATTTTTGAAAAATAAATAAATAAATAAAATACATTTTTGAGTTTTTGAAAATGTCTGCTCCAAAAATATTGCTATCCGATGCCCAACTCTTGAAAGGGCCAAATTTCACCGCATGGAAAACCAAAATGTGGATGATTCTTCAATTCAAGATCTTTGGGGATTGTCTCTGAAGACGCCCTCCCACAGATGATGATCTGTTGGAAAAATATGAAAAGGCTGATGCGAAAGCACTAATGCTCATCACCCTCGGTCTTTCTCGATGAGGCGCAAGCCATACATTCGAGAAGCAAATCGCTTCTTCTCGTGCATGGAGCGCATTGTGTACCATCTACGAAGCTAAGAATCGACGACAAAGTTGCAACTTCTGACAAAGCTTCATACGATGAGTATGCATGATGGCGAATCAAGAGGCCTTCATCAGGCCTTACGTGCGTGTAACTCTCTCGCACTGGTGAACCAAAGTGGATGACAAGTTGCTAGTCCCGCTCACCTTACGTGAGCTCTTCCTTCATGGTTTCGATCACCACGTTGACAATTACTCAACAGAGGTGAGTTTTGCAACCCCGTGAATTATCTCCAGCAGAAGAAGCCATGCAAAATGTACAAGAAGCCTTCGAAGACAAGGCTCTCATCACGAGGCAAAAACATAAGCCTCGGAAAGGGCAATCTGCCCCCAAAATCAGAAGCAGCATGCTCAGCAGCCATCTTCACAGCGGCCTCCACAGCGGCCACCCCAGAAGTAGCATAATCACAAGGCAGATCGGTGGTGCCACATTTGCTCCACGGATACGCACACGATTGCGAACTATTATTACAACGGTCGCAAGTATGGAAATTCTGGCGAAGAGAGCACTTCTGGCCGAGGATATTCCAAGAAATCCCAATGGCATGCTCGTAATCAGAGGCAGAAGGGCCACATTGCTGCTCAGCAGGATGCCACCTCCGATGAAGAGGTACCAGATACGACTCAATCTGACATTGTTCTAGTCTCACAGACTTCACAGCCGTCAGAAGATGTCTGGTTGATTGATTCAGGTGCCAGCAAACACATGACTGGCAACAAGAAGTTGTTTCATACTCTAAGTGACCGCCCACAGGAGATCGGATCACCATTGCAGAGAAAATCAAGAGTATATCATGCAGCAGGATTGGTGATGTCATCATTCCTCTTGGAACACGAAGATGTACACTCACAAAGGTGCTCTATGTTCCAGGTTTGACTTCAAATCTTTTGTCTGTAAGTCAACTTCTTAACCATAGAATGCAGGTTGAATTCTTTGTTGAGAAAGGGGTCAAGTCCTGCATCATTTCCCAGGGAGAGTCAGTCATTGCTCAAGCATTTCTGAAGGGCCATCTATTTGCACTAGATGCGGTCACTTCATCTAGCGTTGCTCTCTCTGCATCAACGGCAGAGTCCACTGCACTTTGGCACTTTTGATATGGTCATCTTTCTGCCGGGGCTCTGCATCAACTCAGTGCGAAGGAAATGGTAAGAGGGCTTCCTCCACTCTCCCATTCCTTACCTGTTTGCTCAGGATGTCTTGCGGGCAAACAACATAGAGGTCCATTCAAACAGAGCTCTTATCATTCTACAGAGCCTCTTCAGGTCGTTCACACCGATCTGTGCGGACCCCTGCCAGCTAGCTTTCAAGGTTTTGCATACTTTCAGCTCATCATTGATGATTACTCATGGAAAATGTGGGTATATTTCCTTCGGAAGAAGAGTGAGGCACTTGCAAATTTCCAGACCTTCTACCAGCAAGCCACCAGGCAGTCTGGGAAGCCTCTTCTTCTCCTCCACTCAGATCGAGGGGGGGAATTTGTGTCAAAGAAGTTCTTAGCATACCTGAAGCAGCATGGCATTCAGCAACATTTGACTGCTCCCTATACGCCCCAACAGAACGGGATTTCCGAGCCACACACAACAGATCACATGGAGATGGCTCGTTGTATGCTCTCAACCGCCAAGTTGGAGGATCAGTTTTGGGTAGAAGCAGTCCAGACAACAGTGTATTTACTCAACCGGGCACCCACGAAGATCTTGCAGAACAAGACACCGGAAGAGGTATGGACTGGTCGTAAACCTTCTATTCATCATTTAAGAGTTTTTGGTTGTACTGCATATATGCATGTTCCAGATAAGAGAAGGAAGAAGATCGATCCAAAGACACTGCCATGTCTTTTCTTGGGGTATAGTACTACCTCAAAGGCATATCGTCTCATGGATCCTGAGACGAAGAAGATCTACGAGAGTCGAGATGTGGTATGTGATGAGTCGTCCTTTGACTCCTTGCCACACAATGGAGATCCAGTACCGACCTCATCACATAGATTGCTCACACATCTAGATGATGAGCAAGATGATTCTTCTCAGAGAGAAGAAGAGCTGAGTGGAGACTTGTTCGTTGATCTTGGCACACTGGAAAACACATCTTCACATCAGCAGCGCAACGTCCAAATGGGTCCAGTAGTACTATCGTGGGATGCACACCCGAACTCACTTCCGGTACTTCTACGGAGTTAGAACACGAAGTCAAGCTAGACATGAGGTAAATTTTGCACTCATGAGTTCGGTTGTTGAGAGCACCAACGAACTTGACACTGTCGTGAGGCATTAGACCAACCACAAAGGGAAACAGCTATGGATGCTTGAATATGATTCCCCGATTTAGCAATCGGACGGGAACTTTATCGATCTGCCTCCGGTAAGAAATCCATTGGCTGCAAATGGATTTTCAAAACAAAATATAAGGCAGATGGTTCAATCGACAAACATAAAGCACGACTTGTTGCAAATGGTTATGCTCAACAAGAAGGAATTTACTATGACGAGACCTTTGCACCCACTGCGAAGATCAAAACCATCAGAGTTGTATGTGCACCTCGGCAAAGACAAAATGGATGGAAACTTCAAGCAGATGGATGTCAAGAGTGCTTTTCTAAATGGTGATCTACAAGAAGAAGTGTACATGGCCCAACCTGAAGGGTTTGTAGACGAGCATCAACCATAGAAGGTATGTCGTCTGATAAAGTCTCTTTATGGACTCAAACAAGCACCTAGGGCATGGTATATAAAAATTGATGATCACCTATTGCAGCATGGATTCACTCGTAGCCCCTCAGATACAAATTTGTATATCAAGAAGGTAGGAACAGAGATTGTCATTCTGGTTTTGTACGTAGATGATCTTGTGATCACAGGAAGTTCTGAAAATCTTGTAGATGATGTAAAGAATGATCTGAAGAAATCCTTCGACATGACCGATTTGGGGCTACTTCACTATTGTCTTGGCTTAGAGATATGGTAGAAGAAGAATCATATCTTCGTCTCCCATATGAAATATGCCAAGACACTCCCGAAAAGTATGGGATGTCGATTGTAAACCAATGTCCACACCTATGGAAAAAGGTTTGCAACTATCTAGATTCCGTGATTCACCACGGTAGAGATGGCACTCACTACAGGCAAGCTTGTGGGGAGTCTCATTTACTTGACTTATACTGCACTGATCTTTACTTTGTTGTGAGCTATCTCGATTTATGCAGGAGCCGAAGAAATGTCATTGGATAGCAGCAAAAAGCATGTGTTGAGATATGTCCGAGGTACAGTTGACTTTGGTCTGGAGTATCAGAAGAACACTCAGTTCTTCTTACAGGGATATACAGACTCGACTATGCAGATCCGTTGATGACAGGAAATCCACTTTAGGATATGTTTTTCATCTTGGATTTGGACCTATCTCGTGGATCAGCAAGAAGCAAACTGTTGTTGCTCTCTCATCCACTGAGGCTGAATACCGCGCCGCACGAGGAGCTATGTGCAAAGCAATTTGGTTACGTCGCATTCTTGCAGATATAGGGATTCCTGAAGAGAAACCTCCCATCATTCACTGCGACAATCAAGGTGTGTTGAAGCTTGTGAAGAATCCTATTTTCCATGAACGAACAAAGCATATTGAGGTCGAATGTCACTACATTCGTGAGCAGGTCTTGAACCACCAAATTCAGCTCCAGTACTGCCCTACTGATTCTCAGATTGCAGATATTCTCACCAAGCCTCTCGGCAAGGTGAAGTTTGATTTATTTAGGGGGTACATTTGTAAGAGCAATGTATTAAGGGGGGGAATGTTAGATAATTAATACATTTGTGTGTTAGTATTTGTTAAAGGACAGTTGTATAACTGTTTCCCTCACGGCTCTTCCCTATCGGCCTATATAAAGGCGTGAACTGTATCATTTAAAATATATAGCAATACATTCATTCTTCTTGGAGCACCTATCAGAAACTAGGAGATGGAGGTATAACCTAGAATTGAATCCTATTCGTGGTAGTGTTCTTTTGGAGCTTATGCTCTCTAATGTGAGTTAATACTTGTCTCTTATAAGGACATACGTGCAAAAGAAGAGAAATTGAGTAGTCAAAGCCCCGTATATGAAAAATTAGAGTGACATATGTATGAGTATGTAAAAGTAGTAGAAAAGGAAAGAGTGAACATGATATATGAGGAAGTAACGGATAGAAATTTTTCCTCTTTTATTTGTAAATGATGAAATATTTGAGCCTCCTACCACCAAGGATGAATTTTTTAGAAAATCTCATGCCAAGAGTGAGTTTTTGTGTGATCTCACGTCAAGAGCAAGTTTTTCGGTGTGTTGACGCTAAAATTAGTTTCACCCCATAGACCTTTTAAATACTTCAGTTTTACGGCCTCTGTTATGTTTTTGCCTCCACAGGCTCAAATTGTGGCTCTCCCACATTTTACGCTTTGATGGGTGTAGTTTCCTAGTCAAAATTACTTTTTAGCATCAATTGAAATGTGGCCCTTTCGATTAGATGTAGCTCTATAAGGCACTTAAAAATTTTAAGGCTCACTTCAACCCAAATCATGTCCACGTGGTGAGCCCATGCTTGCTTAGGGTCTTCTCTCTTTGGGACCATCTTGAAGTTATGTCTTAAAGACACGCGGAGGCTTCCACTCGGCCTTCTGTACTTAGACTTTTGAAGCAACTTCCTAAAAGGTCCCTGGGACACGTGGATGGACCGTGCATTTTTAGGGATTGGCCCTTGATTTTTATTTTGAATAAGTGTTAGGAGGACACTTGGAGACTCTCTGGACTAAGACACGTGTTGGTCCCGCGCTTGTTTTGGGTCTCTAATTTTTGGGACCATCTCAAAATTCTGCATTGAGACACGTAGCGGTGGGGAAATGGAGAAACAGATCTTTGGGGTTATTTAAGGTTTTTTTCCTTTTATAAAAGGGGGTAAAATTGTAACTTGAAGCACGGAGTCTCTACCGAACCCACATTGAGACAAGTGTCAAGCTTGTTTTCTAAGGGTGGAGGGTGGAGATATTTTTAACATTTTACTTTTTTCCAAAAAGTATAAAATGTCAAAAAATGCTCCCAAACCCATTTCCAATCACAATTCACCATGTGGAGGGCTCATATTAAAATTTGATAGGAAATATCAATGATAGTTGTGCATTTCATTTGATTTTTCCACCGTTGAAGCTCTAGGATGTTTGATGATGCATTTTTGCATCATTCTTCATCAAATTTTTGGCAATTTTTTGTCGTTTTGGTCTGTAAAGTTCAATTGAATCAATTTGGGAGCTCAATTTGTAAATATGAAGTAATTTTGAGGTGTATTTTTTCTCAGGTCGTGTAAAAATGCTATATTCCATATCAAAAGTTGCGAGTAAAATTTCGGAGGAGGAAAGGAGGGAAGAAGGATGAAATGATGAAAGTGTAGGTGCAAAAGGTTAAAAAGGTGTTGCCTCAAAAGAAAAAAGGGAGGACCTGTCAAGTCCAGCTATGTAGAGGCTCTAAAAAATAATTAAAGGAGGGATTTATCACATGAAGTGATTAAGAATGATTACGACTCCCAAAAAGTTTTGGCATGACATCCTAGTCATTATTCGAGGGTCCCAGAGACATGATCAGTTCATAATTGGTCCACTTGGCATATTTGGGATCTGAATTTGTTAAATGTCTCTCTAAAAAAATTGGTAACAAGCAAAGGTCCCTTGAATATTCTTCTCTTCTAAGGGGAAAAGGTGTTGTAGGTGCGAGGACAAATAATATGCCTCCAATCAGAACAATGATGCAAATATTTGCAATGATTCACCTTTTTTGAAAACACCTGGCAACATTTTGTGAATCTGTTGAATGTCACTTTCTGTAAATCATGATCCAATATGTGCAACAAAGGTGCTTCGAATATTCCTCTTTTGGGGGAAATTGGATGTAAAGGGTGTATTATAAATGCAATGAGATTACTCTTGCAAATGGTCGGAGTATGAATTCTTGAGAAAAAAATTGAGAAAGAAGTCTTCTGACAAGAGGACAAAGCCGAGATTACATGTTATTTTCTTTTTGTGTTAGGTTTTCTATCGTGTCAAGTTGGTTGCAGATGTATAGCCATTGACAAGCACTGAGATTGCTCTGGAAGCTTTCCCCTACTTATGAATCTAAGTAATTTTGTGTCTGCTTTATTTTTAAAATGTATGCAAATAGTTTCTTTTATTCCTTTTGCAATCTTATACTAAAATTTTTGTGAAATCACACGAGATCTTGTCCTGTGATGAGTCTAATGGTATTTGTAATTTTATTTCAAGAAGATCCTTCATCTTGGATGAGATAAACAAATTTGAAATCAATTCATTTTAATTTTTTGATAAAGATCCTCTGTAAGTATTTGGGTGTACCTTCGGCATGATTAACCAGAAACTTTAGTGTTTAATTGAGTCTTTAAATTTGAGTCTTCGTGTAAGAGTCTCAAAGATTATGTGAAAACGTGCTGATCTAGGCCTCCATTGAAGCACACCCTCTGGTTGAAGGAACACCTTGAGTGTTCTGGAGCTTTCTATTGTGAAGTCCCTCCAAAGATCTGATATAATCACCTTTGTCCTGCTTCATCTCCCACGAAAATCCTTTAAAAAAATTCATCCTACCCTTAACTACACCTATTTTATCCTGTGTATGAACAACTACAAAATCCCACTATCAAAAATATGTAGAAGAAATCAGGATTCCAAATGTCTTTAGTAACATTTGCCTTGTGTTGTGAATATCTCCATAATCTAGAAGTGATAACTCGTGAGAGTCGATTTGGTGTGTTGATCATATTTTCCCCAAGGTCTTCTCTATAAAATTTTTGCAAAAGAAAGGTATTTGCGTCTCCTTTAATAAACGAGGTTACAAAATAGGTTCTCTTACCTTGGTTGAAAAGCACAACCTAAAATAGCTAGGATAAGATCACATCCTTTTAAGGTGCTACGCACTTCTTTCAAAGTCTAAGTGCTAAAAATTCAGATAGATCGCTTCCTCAGCTAAAAAATGACATAAATAATCATCTATTTGCCTTTGAGTGTCTTGTCAAATCCATGATGCTGCTCGGCATTTGAATAAGATGAAATTTGGGTACTAACACCAAAATGGTGCCATTTCCAGGGAACTGATTTACGTCTAGGAACATATTTGCATTGTCGAGACTGATTTGTTGATTTGTTTCCATTTCATATCCATTTGGCCCATCAATAGCACTATAATGGCTCCTTTTCCAGGGAATAATTTGAAGAATTTAAATATTTCCAAACTCTGATAATGTTTCTTGTAGTTCTGTGTACAAATACATTTTGAAAAAATCATTCTCTAATTAGATCTGTAAGGATTGAACAAAGTTATAAGTTCTGTGTGCTTTCTGTCCAATTTTTCCAGTAGTTATTTTATTAAGTTTTCCTCACCATTGATAAATTTGGGTGAAGAAAGGTCTGATGTGTAAATCTTTGCATGAGATTCTAGTAATAACAAACATTTGATAGATTATTTTAGTACATTTGCATAACTAGGGTGAAAATCCTTAGTGGCAGCTCCAAGTTTATTTAATTTTGATAAATGCCAGTATCTTAACCTCTATCAATTGAAAATATGTTACTAATCTTTGAAAAGCTGGAAGGAAGAAGATCTTTCTTCACTGCGGACCATAGTAGAAGGTTGTTTCCAGAGTTTGAAAAGTCTAATTCGAAGAAGGAGGAAAAATTTGGAAGGCTTTTGGAGAATACCCATCAAGAAAAGAGATCTCCGTTGGTAAAATTGATTGTACGTGGTTGAAGATTAAAATACTTCCTCAATTGCTTCCGAATTAGGTAGCATCTTTGTAAATCCGAATTCTCCATCTAGAGAGGGTCCATCATCTATATTTGAAACATTTGATTATTGTTCTACCACTGTATTTTCAAAATCTAATAATGTTTTCCAAGAGACAAAACCATTAGGGGATAGTCATTCTAAAAATTGTATCCCTGTACCACACAGAACCCTCACTCCTCATCACTCTTTTTCTCCTGTAAGATCACCTCCTAAGAATAATATGGCTCAGCCTCCACCCAAACCTCCATTTGTCGTTAATACTTTTGGTACCATTACTTTTAGAGGGATGGTTTGTTATACAAATGTTGTGCCACATGATGTATGAAACATATTGCCTAAGTTTCAAGGAAATAATGCAATAACTAGTGATCAACACTTGAAACTCATTTTCAATATGATTCAAGATTTCAAAATAGAGTTTGAAGATGTATACATCGAGATTATTTTTTCATACTCTAGAATAGGATGCGAGGACTAGTATAAAGTTCTTCTTGATAACTCTATTGATTCTTGGACTTAAATGAAGAATGCATTTAGATTGTAATATGGTGAAGAAATAAACCCTAGGTTTCTCTTGTCGAATTTGAGAATATTAAAAGAATAATAATGAATCGGTGCATGAGTTTAATATAAGATTCAATAAGACATTGCGAAGAATCCTTGTGAATTTGAGGCCATGTGAAAAATATTGTCTTATAAAGTATGCTTTGATGCATTTGAAAAGAAGGTTGCATACTATTTGAGGATAAAAACCACGACACTTTGAGGCGAGGCCTTTCTATGGCTATGCAAATTGAGAACAACATCAAGGCCATTAGAAAACCTCCTAAGAGGGAATGTGTTAAACTGATAAACACAAAAAAACTAGAGAAAGAAAGAGTGTGGAGCTTGAGGAGGTTGTTAAAACTTTGGTAGGGACTTGTCAAAGAAATATCCTACAAACTAGCACATGAAGAGAAAGAAATTGGATAGAGTTCACAAAGTCATCAAAATGCACAAAATCATGACAGATTTGGAAATCATCCTAGGGGTGATAAGCACGTGAAAGTAGAATGGTGTCTATTCCTCTGACTTCCTGGGTTGTTGTTGTTGATGAAGCTAATGAGATTGATTGGTGTGATAGATTCTTTCTACCGCATCCTCCATGTGAAGTAAATCAACAAGAATAAGAAGATCTGATAATGATGATGGTGTTGATGATGATGTTTTCATGATGGTTTTCTCTTTAAGCTCACAACAAGGAGAATCTTCAACCAAAGTGTTAAGTGCTCGAACTACGAAAATGTTTTGGATTGCATTCACCGGGTACCACTTCTTCCTCCTTCTCATACTTTTGAAGTAGATGTAGTGCAAGATTTTGAAATACCTAATAATGAATTTGAGTATTTAAGATCTTTAATGATAAAGAAGTATGATGGAGGAATCCCTTCGGAGGAAGATAGGCAGTTATTGATGAACGTTGTTGTTGCTCAAGAAAAGGATTATAATACTAGGAGTAGAGTTGTCAAAGGAGTAGGGCCTCAAGCCAAACCTAAAACTCCATTGCTTACTAGTATTCCTAAAGAGGCTCCTAAGAAAGATACACCTTCTAAAGGCCTTGTTGTACGAAAAAAAAGATTCATACTTTCTCCTCATGCCCAAACTGTCAAGAATCCCATGCCATCTGATGAGTTTTCTAATCACCCTTCCAATGTTACCTTGCCAAAGAATGTTCCATATGACATTGCCTAGGTTTTGAGTCAAATCAAAGTTAATTTTCCAATTTTTGAGTTTCTTACTGATTCCTGAGCACAAGAAGAGAGCATTTGAGTACTTGGGATTGAAAGAAGAAAAGAGTACCCCAGGTAGAAATGTAAACATTATAGAAACTCCTCCTCCAACTATTGCAGACCTTGAAACACTACCAAAGATTGGAAGATCTTGGAGAAGTACTGAGGTTTACACAGGGGACATCTTTGGTTGAATCCCGGATAAATGTTCATCCATTTTTACAACTTTGATCATTAAGGATAGATCACTACACAATTGTATGTTTGATTCCAGAGCATCATGCAATGTCATGCCTCTTGAGGTCATGAATGAACTGGATATCAAAGTGACAACAACATATGGAAAATACATTGCCATGGACCCTATAGAGGTGCCCATTGTTGGATGTGTGAAAGAATTGGTGAGTACAACTTGCAGCTTATCCGGGTAAGAACACGAAACTTGATTTTGTCATTTTTGATTGCCCTACCAAATGGGGCATGCTTTTATCAAGAAAGTGGGATGTGAGTGTTGGCGAAGTGTTTAGATGGATATGTATTTTCCCTCCATTCCATCTAAAGGCAGCCTTCTAAAGTTGTATGGAGAGAAGAAAATGTTGCACCTCATTGAGGATCCAAATAATGCTTCTTATGAAGTGTTATATGCTGATGTGGATGTAGATAACTTTGTGGGGTTTGCTAATGGCAGGGAGCAATATATTGCTTAGTGTGAATGTCTTTAATAGGATGGTTTACATTGGACCTTGTTATTTGATGGAGCCTGTTCCAAGTTTAGAAATTGTTCTGGCATTGTTCTAATCTCCCCAAACCAAGAAGAGTTTGTATTTTATTTCAAACTTAACTTTGAATTCACTAGTAACATTGCTGAGTATGAAGCATTATTATTAGGTTTGAGAATTTCTTGGAAGTATCATATTAAAGATATCATTGTCAAAGGAGACTCAGAACTGATTGTCAAACAAATTAGAAAATTATATGCTGCTAAAAATCAGAGAATGAAACAATACAAGAATGCAGTTTGGGATTTGATTAAATATTTTGACTCATTTAATATTGTACATCATGATTGAAAGTTCAATGTTGTTGTAGACTATCTTGTATTCTTGGGATATCGATTTGATGTTTGTGCAATGTACCCTAATTGTGAATATAATGTTGAAATACTAACAAGGCTATCTGTCCTTGACAACGTAAAAAATTGGCAAGTATTTGATAATGATACCCGGGTGAAATGGTTTCGTAGAGAAAAAGTGAGTTTCCTAATCATTGTTTTGATTGGGAGCCAATGGTGTGTACAATGAAGGAAAAGAAAATTTGTTTGTCAAAGACATCATCTAATTGAAAGCTAGTACCATTCCTAGAGGGATGGTTGCTCTTGAATCAAACTTTGATAATGATAATTGCGTTATTCATAGAAATATAGTAGCCTCAAGGGATGTTGAAGAGCATGACCTTGGCACAAGGGAGAAACCAAGGAAGATCTGGTTGGGAAGAAATCTAAGCAAGGAAGATAAACATTCCTATGTCCAATTGTTGAAGAAATATCAGGATTGTTTGGCTTGGTCTTATTCTAAGCTAAAAGCATATAGAGAGGATTTGTTTTAGCATGAAATTCCTCTCAAAACAAATGCAAAACCATTCAAAAAAAATCAGAGGCCGATTAATCAACTCCTCTCCATGAAAATTCAAGATCAATTGGAGAAGCTAACGGATGGAGGGATTATTCAGCCAATAAGGTATTCTTCTTGGGTCGCAAACTTAGTACCAGTTACAAAAAATAATGGTGATATCAGGATATGCCTAGATTTTAGAAATATGAATAGAGCATCAATGAAAGATAATTATCCTCTTCCAAACATGGAAAATATGCTACAATTAGTGACTGGATCTGAGTTGCTTTCTACTTTGGATGGTTTCTCTAGATATAATAAAGTTTTTCTAAAGGAATCAGAAAGAATTAATACTTCCTTTTCCACTCCTTGGGGAACATGTGTCTATAATAGAATTACTTTTGGTCTAATGAATGCTGAAGCAAAATTTCAAAGGGAAATGGATGTGGCTTTTGCTGGTTACATTAATGATTTCATTATTGTTTATCAAGATGATGTAAATGTGTTTTCCAGGGAGAGAAATGATCACTTGCAACACTTGGAAAAGATGTTGATTAGATGCAGAGAATTTTGCATATCATTGAATCCCAAGAAGTGCCACTTTGGAGTGCAAAAGGCCAAGTTAGTTGGTCACGTTGTGTCAAAGGATGGTGTCATGATTGATCCCGAGAGGGTAGAAGCTATCAGCAAGGTTCTAATTCCAAGAACCAAGAAGGGAATCCAATCCTTTTTTGGGAAAATCAATTTCATTAGAATATTTGTGTCTAAATTTGTTGAGTTAACTCTCCCCATCACTTGCATATTGAAGAAACACCAGATCATCAAGTGGGAAGAGGAAACTATTCAGGATTTTGATGGGATCAAAGAAGCACTAAAGCATGCCCCTATTTTGGGAGCCCCAAATTACAAGAAACATTTTCAAGTGTTTTCTTTTGCTTTAGAAAACACCATTGCATATTTTTTTGTTACAGAAGGATGATAAAGGGGCTGAGAGACCAATTTCCTTTTTCAGTAAGGTATTACATGGAGTTGAGTTAAAATACACCATTATGGAGAAGCAAGAATTTTCCTTGGTGAAAGCAACAAATGTTTTCAGACCCTACATCTTAAGTTCTAATGTTGTTTCTTATGTTCCCCACATCATGGTGAAAGACATCTTATCAGAGATGGAGGTCTCAAGCAAAAGATGTAGATGGGTGAAAAAATTGCAGGGAGTATGACATGGATATTAGACAAAAAAATTGGTAAGAGGATTGGGCCTTGCTAAGCTTATGGCTGAGAGCAACCTACAAACTATTGAGGTAAATGAAGTGGAAGGAGAAAGAGTGGATGTCCTTGAAATTTTGGTAAGTTCTAAATGGTAAAAAGATATAATATTTTATCTCAGACATCTATGCTGCCTTACTGAATATCTAAGTAAAAATCAGAAAATATCTCTTAAGTTAGCCTCTCAAAAGTATGTCATTACCGATTTTGGGTTAGCTTAGAAGAACCCCAAGGGAGTGCTCTTTAGATGCATTATTGAAAATGAGACCCCCAAAATAATTTTTGATCTCCATGGAGAGGTCTATGGGGGACATTGTGCTAGCAAGCAGAGTTACAACGCATAAAATCTTGAGGGCTGGTTATTGGTGGCTAACTCTCTTCAAGGACACAACTATATTTGTTAGGAAATGTGAAATTTACCAGCATTTCTCTGGAAGAATGAAAGCTTCAAGCTCCCTTCCTTTACAACATGTGTCCATTGAAGCTCCATTAAGAAAAGAAGGAATGGATTTTATTGGGGAAATATCTGACCCTTCCAGTGTTGGTCATAAGTGTATTCTTGTGGCCACCGATTATTTCACTAAGTGGGTGGAAGCAATCACCACCAAGAAAACAACACACCAAGTTATCATGGACTTGATGCTGAATCAAATCATATGCATATTTGGAGTGCCTGCTAAAATTGTTATTGATAATGCCATGAGTTTCAGAGCCAAACTTTTTTTGGAGATGTGCAAATAATATGGGATCAATCTAACATATGCTTCTAACTACAATCCCAAAGGAAATGGAAAAGCTGAGTCCAATAATAAAATCTTGTTAAAGATCATTAGGAGAACCTTGGAGCTAAACAAAAGGAAGTGGGGTGAGCAAGCTGAAGTTTCTTGTTTGGGATGATGAGAATCATTTTCAATAGATCTACTAGTAAAATCCCATTTGAATTGGTATATGGAACTCAAGCTCTGCTGCCCCTCCATTTGCAATTGTCCTCATTTCAATTTGTTCAAAAATTGAAGACCGGAAGTTAGTTTATATGATAATCGGAATTAATCGATTATTGAGTTGGATGAGGAGAGAAGGGCATCCCATCAACGACATGTAAAGTTCGAGAGAATAGTTGAAGAGGCTATTTGACAAAAGGTAACACCCATAGCTTTCAAAGCATTGGGGATCTTGTGCTATTATGGCATAACAAGCATGAAGATAAGGGAAAGCATGGTAAATTTAATGCATTGTGGATGGGTCCTTTTTAATTGATATTTGAATTGGTGAAAATACCTTCTTCCTAAAAGACTTAGACAGGGGAACTACTTGAATTTCCATTAATGGAAGGCATTTGAAGCATTTCCTTGATTGACTTCTTAGAATCAAGGTATATTCCATTTTTACAGATGTATAGTTCTTTTTCTCATCTTCATTTATGTTTTTATTCATTCTAGTCCTTGGTGACCTATTTCTATTAGTTTCTCGGTTCGTTTTGGAGGATGGTTGTGGTTGTTCTACTATGTAGGCTTATCCTTTAACTTTATTGCCCAATGGTATGTTTTTGGCACTTGGTCTACTATTTTTTCTTGTGGCACTCATGGGGAGTTCCCATCCCCGAGTCGGAGCCAAAGTTGGTGCTCGAATTATTCTTGCCCCATCGAACTTTGAAATCCCTCGGTTTACGGCCTCTATTATGTTTTCTGTCTCCCCGAGCTCAAATGGTGGCTCTCCTGCATTTTACAATTTGACGGGTGTAGTTTCCCGGTCAAAATTACTTCTTGACATTAGTTGAAATGTGGCCCTTCCTAGTTGCATGCAGCTCTACGGGGCATTTTAAAATTTATAAGGCTCACTTCAACCAAAATCATGTCCACGTGGTGAGCCCACGCTTACTCATGGTCTCTACTCTTGCGGACCATCTTGAAGTTACGCTAGAAAGACATGTGGAGGCTTCTACCAGGGCTTTTCCATACTTAGAATTTTCAAGAAACTTCCTAAAATGGCACAGGACACGTGGAGGGACCGCAAATTTTGGGGATCGACCCTTGATTTTTATTTTGAAGAAGTGCCAGGAGGATGCTTGGGGACTCAGCCGACCGAGACACGTGTTGGGCCCTTACTTGTTTGGGGTCTCTATTTTTCGTGACCATCTCAAAATGTGCCATTGAGACACGTAGCAAGTGGAGAAATGGAGAAACAGAGCTTTGGGGTTATTTAAGGTTTTTTTCCTTTTGTAAAAGGGGATAAAATTGTAAGTTGAAGCACAGGTCTTCTGGGACCCACATTGGGACATGTGTTAAGCTTGTTTTCTAAGGGTGGAGGGGCAGAGAAAAATGTCAACATTTTACTTTTTTCCAAAAATTATAAAATTTCAAATGGTGCTCCTTGACCCGTTTCCAATCACATTTCACCATGTGGAGGGCTCAGATAAAAAGTTGAAAGGCATGATCAATGGTAGCTATGCATTTCATTTGATTTTGCCACCATTGAAGCTCTAGGATGTTTGGAGATGCATTTTTTCATCATTCTTCATCAAATTTTTGGCATATCTATGTCATTTTCGTCTACAAAGTTCAATTGATTCAATTTGTGAGCTCAATTTGTAAATATGAAGTACTTTTGAGGTGGATTTTTTCTCAGGCTCATGCAAAAATGAAAAATTCTAGATCTAGAAGTTGCGGTAAAATTTTAGAGGAAAAGGAGGG
The DNA here is from genome assembly GCA_018340775.1 of Taxus wallichiana var. yunnanensis. NCBI lineage: Eukaryota > Viridiplantae > Streptophyta > Pinopsida > Cupressales > Taxaceae > Taxus > Taxus wallichiana. The sequence continues at coordinate 673,672,956 of CM031238.1, read as the reverse complement.
GAAAACGATAAAATGATGAAAGTGCAGGCACAAAAGGTTAAAAATGCATTGCCTCGAAAGAAAAAAGGGATGACCTGTCAAGTCCAGTTATGTAGAGGCTCTGAAAAATTATTAAAGGAGGAATTTCTCACATAACATAATCAAAATGATTAGGACTACTTGAAATGTGATGGAAGGAATCCTAGTCATTATTCGAGGGTCTCGAGAGGCGTTATCAATTAATAATTGGTCAACCTGGAAGATTTCGGATCTGAATTTGTTAAATGTCTTTGTCTGAAAAAATTTGTAACAAGAAAAGGTCCCTCGAATATTCTTCTCTTTTGAGGGGAAAAGGTGTTGCAGACACCAAGGATGAAGAATATGCTTCCAGTTAGAACAATGATTCACCTTTTTTGAAAACAACTGGCAATGTTTTTGTGAATCTATTGAATGTCACTTTCTACAAATCATGATCCGATATGTGCAACAAAGGTACTTCCAATATTTCTCTTTTGAGGGGAAAATTAGATGTAAAGGGTGTATTATAGATATAATAAGATTACTCTTGCAAAAGGTCGAGTATGAATTCTTGAGAAAAAAATTTGAGAAAGTTGTCTTATCGAGAGGAAAAAAGCCGATATAACTCAAGTTTATTTTCTTTCTACGTTAGATTTTCTATCGTGTCAAGTTTGTTGCGAGATGTATAGCCATTCACAAGCACCGAGATTACTCTGGAAGCTTTCCCGATAATGAATCTAATCAATTTTAAAATTAATTTTTTTCTAATCTCTAGCAATGTTGTGTCTGCTTTATTATAAGAATGTCTACAAATAGTTTATTTCGTTCCTGTTGCAATCTTATACTAAATCTTTTGTGAAATCACACAGTATCTCATCCCTGTGATAGTTTAATGGTATTTGTAATTTCATTTCAAGAAGAGCCTTCATCTTGGATGAGATAAACAAATTTAAAATCAATTCATTGTCATTTGTTGATAAAGAACTTCTATAAGTCTTCGGGTGTACCTTAGGTTTGATTAACCAGAAATTTTAGTGTTTAATTGATTTAAATTTCAGCATTCGTGTTAGAGTCTCAAAGATTATGTCACACCCTCTGGTTGAAGGAACATCTTGACTATTCTTGAGATTTATGTTGTGAATTTGTTCATTATTGTGGTGTCCATCCAAAGATCTGGAATAATCACCTCTGTTCTGCTTCATCTCCCACCAAAATCCTTCAAAAATTCATCCCCCTTACTGAACTATTCCTTTTTGTCCTGTATGAAAAAATGCAAAATCCCATTGTCAAAAATATGTAGAATAAATTAAGATTCCAAATGCCTTTAGTAACCTTTGCCTTGTGTTGAAAATATCTCCATAATCTAGAAAGGACAACTCGTGAGACTCATATTTGGTGTGTTGATCATATTTTCCCCAAGGTCTTTTCTATAAAATTTGTGTAAAAGAAAGGTATCTGTGTCTCCTTTAATAATAGAGGTTACAAAACAGGTTCTCTTACCTTGGTTGAAAGGCACAAACTAAAATAGTTAGGATAAGATCATATCCTATTAAGGTGCTACCGACTTCTTTCAAAGTCTAAGTGCTAAAAATTCTTATAGATCGCTTCCTTGGGTAAAAAATGACATAAATAATCATCTATTTGCCTCTGAGTGTCTTGTCAAATCCATGATGCTACTCAGCCTTTGAAGAAGATTAAATTCACATACCAACCGGGTGATCTCTTGCCAATAGAAAGAGTGTTGCGGAGAGATGTCTTGTTTTTCTCTCGAGCCATGACACATCTTCAATTATAGGTGCCATTATAGATTGACATGTCTTGATTTGTAACCGATTATAACCGTTTGTAATCTGTATTATAATAGAATTGTAACCAATTGATTGAATTACAGTAACTAGAGAGAAGTGTTTGATAATTTATAAATCTATTGAAACTTCTTGAAAATGCGTTGAATTAAGAAACTGTCTATTTTTTCCCTAAGATGCAAGCTCTAATTGGGACAAAAATGCCCATTATTCATGTTTGTTACTAGGCACTATTTTTTGTTGTGTGTTTTTGATCCAAGTCGATTCTGGTCCACTCTATGAATGTGTTCTTTTACGCTTTTTGTGATGTGTTATTCTATTCTTGAGATTTGAGATGTTAGAAGGGTTATTTGTACACCCAATTGTTTCCTCAACTCATTTAGGTGCATGTGAAAAATGTAGGAGGATGCGGCCCTGAGGAGAGGACCTAAAACTTATATGCATATCATGGAATTTATACCTACATGGGGTAGAGGATGTGCATGGTAGAATCCAAGGCACATGTAAATAATGTAGGATAAAAACAAGTGTTAGTATAAAAGCATGCAATACAATACAAAGTAACAATAACATATGAAGATAAGAGGGACATTGAAAAGTGAGTTGCGAAATGGGACATCGCTCACAATGTCTCAAGAAAATCAAGGTCGGAACAACCATAAGAAAACAATGATCAAGCATGACATAGGGCATAACCCAAAAATAGTGGAAAATAATAGCAAACATGTAACCATGGTTGTATAGTAACCTCTGAGGAAAATGCTATACAAGAAGCACGCATTAGAATTTTAGAAAGATAAGTAGTATGTAGAATCATGTATATATCAACAAAAAGTAATTGAAAGAGAAAAAAATATTAAATACTAAAATGATAGGACATATGATGTGTAAACTATGAGAGTAGAAAAGGTAGATGCCATAAGTAGCCTTGACAAGACTAGTAAAGAGAAGTATCGAGAATCATGGATCATGTAATAATTTATAAAATTCATACATTCACCTCATGATACCAAGTGAATGGACTTGTGTGTATAAAAAAGAGAATGCCATAATGATTATTCAACTAGCATGGGAAACAAAGTGTAACATGTAAATAATATAATCTAACAAGAGTAATTGCAACCAAAATGTGCAGGTGGTGTGTAAAAGTGAAGGTGTGCTACGATGTATAAGATGTGAAAATTGGAGGGGTGACATTTACCCCCAAATGGATGTACATGAGATGAGGTTCATTTGGGAACTATCCCAGTAAGCAATCAAGTATAAACTGTAGAAAAAAACATCATCAGGTAATGACGGTATAATGTGTGTGTCAGAGATTTGAGAGCGCTTAGAAAGGTAGACATGAATCACAGAGCATGAATTGTAGTAAATATGCTATGAGTAGACAATAGAGATAATCAATAGTGATGGGGGAGGAAATTTCAATGCCCCTAAGTGTGTGAGGGATAAAATGCTATCTAACGATAGTGAAAAGAGAGGGCCCCTTATCCGGTATTTGAGAAAGAGAAGGCATGTGACAATTGTTTAGGAATCCTAGTGTAAAAATATATCTATGTGTATGTGAGCGAGATCAATGCAGTAAAGGAGGTGGAGAACACCTATATGAAGATGTTTCCTTAGTATAGGACTTAGGCTGACGAGGTGGAATAATGGACCGTGAGGACGATGGGATCATGATGTAGGTTGTGTTTGAATGGGAGAAATAGATCTTTGAGATAAATTTATACTTGAGAGGTGCATGAGGCCCGATTTGACCTAAAATAGAGGAACGAATGGGCCGAGGTAATGGTGTACATGGTGAAATACATTTGATGTTGACAACTTTCTTATTGGGTATGAACTTAAGACATAAGTGAAGCATCTAGGGATACCCTGGTAGAGCTGAGCCAATGAAGACCTAGGACCATGTCACAACATTTTATTTTAGATGTAATGAGGAAAGGTGCTGGTATGGTAAGAAACCTAATAGTAATGGGAAGAATGACAAGAACTACATAATTATGTACTGGAAATGTGATTTGAGAGGTTATAAATTTGATGGCTAGGAGGAGTGCCATATACCATGCATTGGAAAGGTCCGAGGGATGGACCATATTATTATTGACTATATGAACACCAATAAAAAGATAAATACACAATGAATTAGAGGAAAATGTAGCATGGTAATCATGATCCGATAATGTAATAACTGGTGGTGGCATGTTAGTAGTAGAAATGAGAAAATAAAGTGACATAGATGAAGGAGGAGGCACAAAATGATATGTATGGTTTGCAGAGGAATCAATAGGTGGCTTTTCAAGTTTTGGTAATGGGTCATTGAAGATTTTAAAATTTTGATGATCATTGAACGACTTAGAAGTAGATGGATCAGGGAGCTCAATTACATTATTGTTAATAAGATCTTGTATGATATGTTTGATTTTAAAACAATGATCAATAGAATTTCAATTGCATTGGTCATAATCACAGTGTACATTTTCATCGTAATTACGACCATGTGGTTGATAAGGGTCTATATTGAGTGATGGAGGGAGAGTAATCAAATTTCTTTCAATGACTTGCAGTAATAGGAATCGAGGTACGTAAGGTAGCTTAGTAAAATTACACCACATGGATTACAATTAAAGCATGGCCAATGTATAAATAACATTGACATTGGATTTAAGTTTGGTAGGATTAGTGGATGGTTTGAATGCAGACTTGGCTTGAAACTTGTTGGAAGAGAAGGTGGAAGAAATATCATAATATTTTAATTCTACCATAGACATTAGTTTTTCTATCACGCAATTTGAGCATGTGACAAAATTAATCAAAATACGGAGAAGTTTCATAAATTACACTCTCTTGGAGTGGAGAAAAATGAATTTGAATGAAGAGGTCTTGCAACTCCAAATCATCTAGAACATTAGTAATTTTGGCAATATTTTTCTTATACCGCATGACATAGTCCGCAAGATGTTCATTGGATCCTTGTTTTATTTTTGATATTTTTGCATAGGATATTTTAGTGTCGATGTTCAGGAATGCGTCGACTGAATATGTAAACTATGTTACTGAATTGAGAAAATTAATTAGATTATAGTGTAAGGTCATTACAATAATCAAGACATGCAACATGAATGGATCCAAGGTATTCTAGAGGTTCACCATGTCCAATGTCCATTGAAGGTAGAAATCTTAGGTGCGATGAAGTTAGGAGGCAATGGATTAGAGGAGATAGTGGGTGCAAAAGGGATATGAAGGAGTGAGGAATCTAGAGATGGAGAAGAATATGAAGTGGATTTTTATAATTGGTGAATTTGAGTTTTCAAATCATGGTATAATGATGATAGTTCATGAGTTCTCAAACAATACACAAGTTATGTATGGGAAGTATTCAGAGGAATAAGGGTATTATTAGTAGTTGTAAAAGAAAAAGGAATGGTTGAAGGTGGGTTGGAGGTTCTGGAATTTAAGGAGGAACCCATAAGAGGGAGAGTGGTAGCATCATGAGAATGTTTATTAGTGAGAAATGCATTTATGACATGCGGAATATCTCGTAGGGTTGGTGCATAAAGAAGAATGAAAATTAGTTAGTTTTTCATGTTGTTCTTGATTAACATTAGTATCATCATCATATGATTGGTCACTATAAAAAAATCAATGTTTTCAAGAGGAATGTATGTTGAGTTGAGAAAGAGATTAGCATATTCATCCATTGGCTTAGAGAACTTACGGGTAGAAGGAGGAATATCAATGTGCTTAAGAGGACCGAAATGACCACTATGGGTGAAGAGAACAAAAAACCCTTGAAGCATGGTAGGGTTCCAACAAATGGGTTCACCAGATGATTTAATCTAAATTTAATCAAACCTTGATTTCAGAGTAACTACTGTAAATAATGATATTCAAATGATAAACTAAAGTAATGTCCAAGAAATAAGCATGCAACAATGTAAAGCCCTAGGAAAAAGAGGGAGGAAAGATGACTTAGCTAATTTGATGTAACCTGGGAGTGATATGGAATGAGTATCTATTGGAACAAGATGGAAATAATGTCATCAAAATTCACTAAGGTTTTTGGAACTCTGAACTGCATAGGATAGAAATACCCATGGGAGGATAGGAGTGTCCTAGGCGTTATTGAATGATATGTGCGCATGTGTCCAATAAAATTCTTGGATTCTAATATTTTATGGGTGTGAGGATATTTTCTTCTACTCGCTCTTTTTCGCTTTAGTTTCGCTGTTAGGGTTTTCATCGCACATGTAACTTAGAAAATAGATAACTAATAGTACATATCCACAAACCATGTCAAATCTAATAAAAAAGATGTAGAATGTGGATCCAAATTGACCCTAATGGTCACCTAAAGAGTGAACTTACGACTAAGTGCAACACTACATCTTAAAATCCATATAGTTCTTTGTGCTTGTGTGTGTAATGATGCACTAGGTTGTATAATGATAGCGAAATAGATCTAGATTTCTTTAAGTATGCGGAATGTGTGTGATGTAATAATATGAACTCCCCTCCTATGTTGTGTATGCAGACAAATGAAAACCTCGTACCTTGTATGAATGTGTTAGATGTATGCCTTATAGTGCTCTTGTTCCTTTGTGTAAGATTAGGTGGTCATAAATACTGCTTATATTGCTTTGCCATTTATTTATAAGAAGTAACTAAGTATATATATATGATTCCCTTGTTTGAATTTCGTAATTGACAGTGAAAAATCCAACCTAAAGTGTGAAAAGGTGACCAATAAGTGAAAAGGACCCAAAAGAGTAAGAAGAAGAAAGAGAAGGACATGTGTGCCCGATGGGACGGGGAGGACCTCGGTGCTTTTTCCTAATTGGGTGCTAGTTCCCGAGTCCATAAGAGATAAATCAGTTAAGTGCTAGTAGAGCTGCAAGATATGTAAAACCAGTTAAGTGTAAGAGATAAAGCAATCAAAATTCCAAATGGAGTTGTCAACCACTATTTTTCTTGCTTGAATAATGTATACATTAGTATGCTTTAGAACCTAGAAATATACCCAAGTGCATAGATTTGGTGTCTACAAGAATGATTAAAAGGAATAAGGAGACAGATCACATATGTATACTCTTTATGTAAGTGATAATGGTGGAAATATATTTTTGGTAAAACTAATATCTAGAATAAATTGGGATTAAACTTGATTTGAGTAAGTTAGCGCTTCATTTTTATATATGTGTTTTCATATTTAGTTCTAAGAATATTTTTATAAATATTTTCCACGCAAATTTTGCTTAAGAGGGTGTTTTTTTCACAATACAGGTAATTAACTTCTCGAACATTTTAGGCAATGACCATGGGTATAATGAGATTGGAATGAATGAATACATTACGTTAAGGCCTTAAGAGAAAAACCATAATTCCTTGGGATAGTATATTATATCTCTCAACCAGTCCAAATTACTATAAATTTTTATGATGTTAATTTGGAGGATATTATTATAGCTCTCATCATATGTACATGGTCAAAATGAGTAGTAGTAAACTTATTAATGAGTCCATTGGAAGTAGTAGTAATAGGTTTAGCAAGTGGTGTACCAAAAAGAGAATAACATGACTTCAAAGAGGTGGGGAGAACTAGAAATATGGAGATAATATATATTGAAATACAATGATTTACATGACATATCATAGTTTACTACACTTAGTCCACCGTAATAGCGAAAATAAGTAAAGCTTCTAGATTTAGCGAAGTGTTCTAGTATATCATTCAAAATTAAAAGCTCAAGAGATTCACCCAATTTGACTAGGTGTTTTCAATAACCATTCACCGTAAATTAGATGTATAAGAGTATTGGAGGCCTAATTCTTGATGATGAACTTCATAAATCTTAAATGGATCATTGTGAAGATCATGGTAGTGCATTGAGGGCACCCAATCTAGGTGTTGAAGTTGCAATGATGAGGTACCTCACCAATAATAGAGTATTTTGTAATATTTGGGTGCAAGTCTATGAAGGTATATTAACCATCAAGATCCGTAACATAACTTGAGTATTCTAGAGGGAAGTAGCAAGTAAGAATGAACAAATTTTTCAAAAGAGGTCTTCTGCTAAAGGTATCCGTAAATAAGTATACAATAAAATGAGTCTTTAGACTTTGAAAAAATATCAAACTCATATGTAACCATTATATATATCTAACATAAAATAAATCCCTATTGAAACAATGCTTGCAATAAAATTATAACAATACTTGATGTATGCTAAAGACTTGTTCTAATTAATGAGAGCATGGTATACTATGAGCATTTGAATAACAATAAGCACCGATCTATAACGATGATGCCAACACACACATGAATTATTAATTAGTTCACTTTCTATGTAGTCAGATTTAATTAAACATTTTAAAAATGTAATTTTAGGTAGAAATAGTTACATGAAGAGATTAAATCACACACTTGTTATCCAAGATAAGCCCATGCTTATTTTTGGATAACTTCTCCTCATTTTCCTTTTTTAGAACCTAAATGAATTTTTGGCATGCTTAAGGGACCCAAAAATTTCTGGAAATGGCTCTATTAGATAGGATTTTTCTTCCCCTTTCCAGAAACGTAAAATTTTCCTCCTAACTCCAAATATTTTGAAAGTTATGGCTTGACGGAGTTTTTTGGGGAAAATTTCCCTTGATAGGCCCATGGCCAATGAGATGGCACCACATGGCAGTGGAGTTTGGGCTGGCGGAGGTAAGTTGGAAAATTTTCCAAAGTTGGCGGAGGGCGCTAAGGGAAAATTTTGGCCCGCAGGCCCACCGAGCAATTAGAAGCTAACACGTGTCCACGTAGTGGCAGGAGTCGGGGCGGCGGAAGGATTTGGAGAATTTTTCCAAAATATAAAAGAGCACAAAATAAAAAATAGAGGCACATCCCTGCCAAGAAATGAGAGGCCGACACGTCTCAACAGGAGAGCGGAGCGCGGGGTGTTTGGGGAATTTTTACCAAAATGAAATCAAAGGAAAAAATGGCAGTGGCGCATTTCCACCGTGGAAATGGGTGGAGTGGTGGAGTGTAGGGATTTTATGGGAAAATTTCCCGAATTTGAAAAATGGGAAAAATTCAAATTTCAGCCCGCGAACCCATTTTTGCCCTAATTCTGCTAGTTTTTCCCTAAATCTTCAAAAGGGCATAACCTTTGATCCAGAGCTCAAATTTTTGCGTTCTTGGTGTCATTGGAAAGCTATTGAAATTCTATACACAATGGAATATTAAATTTTGATTTTTGGTGAATTTATTTGGGACAAAAATGAAGAGATGCCTTTGGCATAGGAAAAAATGCAAAACCGACCCCCAACCACAAAAATTGATGAAGTATGGCACTCGTTTCTTCTCCAGCATGGTCAAATACATCAAAAATGTATTAATGAAGGTTACCTTGCTATTGTAATGTGTCTTGACGGTGGTTGTAGATCAAAAGTCCATTTGCCTGCGTTTTTTTTACTTTCCCTTCATTCCGCTTCGCCATTAAAAGCCAAATTTGGCTCATTTGTAAAGGGTTGGATGTTCTTGCTTTTGCAAGCTCTTCTTTTCCCCTTAGCAGGTGGATTTGAAGGAGTTTTAGACCTCCCATTGAGATTGTAACATATTTTTTGCCTCTTTTCCATTGCAACATATTGTATCAAATCTGGGCATGATAATGTATCAATTTTCAATCCTCTCATGCAGTTATTATTGTCTTCTAATCCTTCATTGCATTATGGGAATTTGTGCATGTTTTTTTTCTACATCTTCGTAATTTGTGTTTGTTTTTGCAAAGCAAGGAGTTCAACACTCCTTTGGTGTATCACCTCTCTTTTTGTTTTTCTTAGTTTTTTGCCATTTCCTTATTTTCTCTCAACCCTATCTCTTTGGTACTTTTAGAGTAGGAATTTTGAATCGAACCTCTGCAAAGATTGCATGCATACATCTAAATAAAGGAGTAAGAACCAGCTTCAACTGAGAGTTTTCTCACCTTGCAAGGTCCCACACATTGGAGAAAAATCAATGTTTTACATTCACACCGATGATTTTTCCATAGAAAAGCAGATCCATAACTCATTTGGTGGTGCTGTGAATTTGCACTAAAATTTTTGGCATGCCTAGTGGGACCTTAGAGGTCTTCCACTTCATCTTTTATAGGTTGGTGTGTTCCTATGAAGATTTCATCCTTTAGAGGCACTTGTAAACACATCCGGCGACTCCATCCGATCAAGCAACCCATCTCTGAAGTTCTAGACCTTCTTTCCATTCACTTCCATCCATTCACTTCCATCCATTCTTCTTTTCATATCTTCCATCTTCTTTCATTCTATGAAGTTTTGCAATCATGACTTCATTTCCATCATGGAATTTTCATTTACAGTTGATGCAATGTTTCACACCTCTAACATATTTTTCAAATCCTCCAGATCAACATTTTGATCATATTCAAAACTAGTATGCATACCCATATGAGCAATGCCAAAATCAGTTTGTATATGAAGCATATCAAGCACAAGAGTATGCACATGATGAAGACAATCAGATGCAAGATGTTGATCTGTTGGAGAAGATCAAAAAAATGGAGGTAAACATGGTGCAATCCAGGGCTCAAGTACAAATGAAAGCATTTGGAATTGGTTTCAGAGCACCTTGTCCATGGGTGGGACGTTTTCCAAGCCATTACAACCCTCAAGAGAAGCTTGAATTCATTATTGCAACACTTCCATTGCTTGCAAAGTGGACTGAGGGAATAGAGGTGTATGAGAAGAGTATCCAACAACCTTGTCAATAGGTAAGCACACCATCTCATACTCTTTCTCAATTTTTATCATTTCAGCAATGTCAAGCTTCAAGTTTCCCATTTTCTGTCCCAAATGTTGATCCCATTTCTCCATCTCCTAGTCTCCCATTCCACCTCAATTTATCTACTCTTTTCCCTTCCAAACAACCATTCCCTCTAAATAAACCAGAGTTTCTACCTCCTCCACCACCAAAAATAATTAAAAAACCAGTTGAGTCACAACCCATCCATCCTTTTGCATTCCAAGATCCATGTTGGGAAGAAGAAATTGCAAAAATCAGTCATGAAGGACAAAAAGAGGAAGTTGGAGTTGTAGAACAAGTGGTGGACAAGGCTGATTTTTTAAAAGCAGTTGAGGAAGAAAAACCAACTTCAAATCCCATTGAAGAGGAGCAAATGGATGAGGTCAAGTCAGTTTTTGCAACAACAGAAGAAGAAATCATTCTTGATACATTTTTTCTTTCATTTGAAAAGGCTGATTTGATCAATGAAGCCATTACGGAGGTGAACAAAACATTTTCAAATTGTGAACAAGAGGAATAAGAGACTTTGTTGCAGCAGGACATTGAAGAGTTTAATTGTTTATCAGACTTAGAGGAATTTTTTGAGGAGGACCCAGCTGAAATTACAACATTTTCTTCTCCACCATTAATTCTCCAACATCAAGAGCATGTTGCCACAAAGGAGAACATTGTAAAACAACAACCTATGTTTTGTGACACCCTGTTGGAACCAAGTTTGGAAGATTTAAATCTTCCATGTTCTTCATTGGAAGAGGAAGGGAAAGAGCAAGACATTTTCACCACTTCTTCCACATCATCCATCCAAGAAGGTCCACAAGAAGACTCCATTTTTGGAGTTAAATTTTAGAGAAATGGGCACATTCAAAGGATCACACCTTGTCCAATCAGGTACTTGGCTTCATTGAAGCCAAGAGAGAAACCAAAACTAGTCATGCTTACTTCAGGGCATGAGGAAGAGCATCAGAGTACCAAGGGTCACCATCAATACCTCTAGGATCCCACTACAGGTCAGCTTGAAGAGGTATTTTCCATTAATGTTGATAACTTGATGATTTGGGTGGAAGACCAGATCCTTATTTATTTTTTTCTCATCCAACCAGCCATGTTCAGTGCCAAATCAGTTGCATGGCTGCCATTTTTGAGGAAGGGAAGCTATTTCTCCCTGCCAGTTGCAGACATTGTTTGAGCTCCCTTTGCTCTTGGTTAGAGTAGTGTAGGTGGGTTTTCTTTTAGTAGAAGAAGTACCTGTGCACACACTGCATATCCCAATTGGGGTATGTATGATTTCCAATTTTGTACATAGTTTTTGCGGTGCTTGTTTCTTTTTTGCCACGCAGTCCATTTCGGTGGCATTTTGGTGAAGGTCAACTCCAAGTTCGAGGTGGGATCCAAAGTGGTTCGTAGGGAAGTTTTAAAAGTTTAGATCAGTTTTCGAGGCTACTACTCATGACTCCATGCCCAATGGATGCTTCAAGGTAGCTAATCACTTCATCTAGCAAGTAGATGGCCCCTCTGAGTCGGAAAAAGTGTTATCCAAAATAAACCCATGTTTATTTTTGGCTAACTTCTCCTCATTTTCCTTTACTGGCACTTAAATGAATTTTGGCATGCTTTAAGGACCCAAAATTTCTGGAAATGGCTCCATCGAGATAGGATTTTTCTTCCCATTTCGGAAAGGTAAAATTTTCCTCCTAACTCCAAATATTTTCAAAGTTATGGCTCGACGGAGTTTTTTGGGGAAATTTTCCCTTGACAGGCCCGTAGCCAATGAGATGGCACCACGTGGCGGTGGGTTTCGGGCCAGCGGAGGTAAGTTGAAATTTTTTCCAAAGTTGGCGAGAGGGCATAAAGGATAAATTTTGGCCCATGCAGCCACCGAGAGATTAGAAGCGATCACGTTTCCACGTAGTGGTGGGATTGGTGGCAAAGGATTTGCAGAATTTTGCCAAAATATAAAAGGGCACAAAGAAAAATTTAAGGCATGTCCTGCTAAGCAATGAGAGGGCCGACACGTGTCGGCGGAGAGTGATGCGCGCAGGGTGTTTGGGGAATTTTTCCCAAAATGAAATCAAAGTAGAAAAGGGAAAGTTAGGCCCGCTTTCCACCAACGAATCGGGTGATGCCACGTGGCATTGGAGTGGCAAAGTGCGGGATTTTTGGGAAATTTTCCCAAATTTGAAAAAGGCAAAAATTCAAATTTCGCCCGCGAACCCATTTTTGCCCTAATTTTGCCAAATTTTCCCTAAATCTTTAGAAAGGCATAACATTTGATCTAAAGCTCAAATTTTTATGTTCTTGGTGTCATTGGAAAGCTACTAAATTTCTCTACATAATGGACTATTAAATTTTGATTTTTATAGAGGTTTTTGGGATAAAAATGAAGATATTCCTCTAGCACAGGAAAAATGCGTAACCGACCCCCAACCACCAAAATTGATGAAGTATGGCACTCGTTTCTTCTCCAGCATGGTCAACTACATCTAAAAATGGATTTTTGAAGGTTCCCTTACTATTTTAATGAGTCTCGTCGGTGGTTGGAGATGAAAAGTCAATTTTCCGCATTTTTTTACTTTCCTTCATTCCGCTTCCCCATTAAAAGCCAAATTTGGCTCATTTGTAAAGGGTTGGATGTTATTTCTTTTGCACGATCTCTTCTTTTCACTTTAAAGGGTGGATTTAGGATTTTAGACCTCCCACCTAGAGATTGTAACATGTTTTTTGCCTCTTTTCCATTGCAACGTATTGTATCAAATCTAGGCATGATAATGTACGATTTGTGATCAATTTTCAATCCTCTCATGCAATTATTATTGTCTTCCGATCCTTCATTGTATTCTGGTAATTTGTGCATTTTTTTGCTACATCTTCATGATCTGTGTCTATTTTTGCAAAGCAATGAGTTCAACACTCCTTTGGTGTATCACCTCTCTTTCTGTTTTGCTTAGTTTTGTTTCCATTTCCTTGTTTTCTCTCAACCCTGTCTCCTTGGTAGTTTTAGAGTAGGAATTTTGAATCAAAACCTTTGCAAAGATTGCATGCATACACCTAAACAGAGGAGTAAGAACCAGCTTCAATCTGGAGAGTTTTCAACTTGCAAGGTCCCACACCTTGGAAAACTGAATGTTGTGCATTCACGCCGGATGAGTTTGCCTTAGAAATCAGGCTTCGATGTGTTCTCATGAAGATTTCATCATCCCTGAGGAAATCAAAACACATCTCGTGACTCCATCTGGTCAATAACTCATTCTCTAAGTCAAGACCTATTTTCCATTCATTTCATTCATTCTTTCTTCCATCTCTTTCCATATTATTTCATTCCATGAAGTTTTGCATTCATTACTTCATTTCATCATGTCATTCACATTTACAATAGTAGTGCCACTTTAAATCCACCTCCAACATGTTTCTCAAATCCTACATATCAGCATTTTGATCATATTCAAATCTAGTATGCATACCCATATGAGCAATGCCAAAATCAAAGCTATTATGAACTGAGGTCAGCACAAGAGTATGTACATGATGAAAACAATCTAGATGCAATATGTTGATCCTGAGAAGATCAAAAAAATGGAGGTAAACATGGTGCAATCCAAGCCTTCAAGTACAAAATGAAAGCATTTGCTCTTCAAAGAACTTGTCCATGGGTGTTAATAAC
>CM031238.1:673472158-673658593 GCA_018340775.1 Taxus wallichiana var. yunnanensis | reverse complement strand
TCCACTTTCAGCCGGTTCCTTTTCACGTCCCACACGTCGTGACATCCCAACTATCACGCGGACCGCTGGCGTTACGGCTTTTTGGCCGATTCGCGCCAACGTCCCAATCGGCTCCTGGGACTCGCTTGACTAGGACTTAGCTGATTTTCTTTATTTTTCAGCCCCAAGCTTGGTTTTTTTGCAATTTTTTTCACCTTTTCTAACTCGTTGGGTTTTCTTCTTGGATGGGAGAGTTGGAAAGAAGGTGAGAGACCCCTAAAAACATGATTTTGGGCCTTAAATAAATCTATTTGCTTGGGACTAAAGAATTTGATGCATGTTATCAAAATTACCTTGAGGGGTGAATTTTGGATAACAATTTCCTAAGAAATATAAAATAAATCCAAAAATTACAAATGGATTTCAATTATTAAAAGGCTTACGTAAAAATTAGAGGCATGCCATATCTCACTACTACCATTTTAGGTATACTTTATACTATGTAGCTCTATGTGATTAAACTACACACTTGTGTAATATCAAATCTATATCCTTGAAGGTGCAGAGCCATATGAAACATAGATGCATTTTACAATATCGAAGATAAACTCACCAAGATCATAATGGGAAAGTTATGAGGGTCTACGTTAAGTAGTAGTGCAACATGCCTAATATTTTTTTAGGATCAAAATTACATCCTTCATAGCATATCCAAGGAGTGTATTAATTACAATTTTCAAACACTATGGGGAGAACCATTATCAACAAAAATTTTACATCTAGGTTGTCGATCAATTATAGTATGGGTGTATAGTGTATTGAAACAAACCTAGGTGTCATAATAGTACTATAAAAGGAAATAGCTAACAAATATACTTTGGTGAACACAATTCCAATAACGGTTATAAACATGTGATCATAAGATTGGGATGCATCCAAAAACATTCACACTTGTGTATAAGTGTATTTCATCTATTAATTTTTTTGGTAAACTTAAATCCCTAGATAGTGATGTTGAACTAGATTTTATGATCCGAATCCTTGGATTTCAATTTACCTTCAATTAAAACTTAATTCTTAGTTAGGTTTTTTTATGCTTGACATTTTAAATTTTAAACAACATTTAAAAAATCATTCATAACATAATTTCAACACATTTTAATTTTAAAAAATTCTTATTTTTTTATGAAAAAAGGGAGGACAATTATTACAAAATTCTAATTTCGTTGCAATAAGAACTACTATGTACAAGATATTTAGAAATATTAATTACATATTCAAACTTGTCAACAACCAAAAATAAAAGAGAAAGAGATAGAGAGTACCAATAAATTCAAAAAAAAAGGAAAAGCATATCAAGGGAGGATCAAAAAAATTACAAAGAAATAATTGAATTATCTATTAAGGCATTTCAAACAACTCAATTAAGAAAATAAGGTTGAGGCTCATGTCTTATAAAAAATGTCAAGCATTGACTGACAAACAAAAATTTGTTAAGTAGATTTGGCATAACCCATTTTAAATATTTGTGGGTCAATGAATACATGTAAGTGCTACAAATATTAATGAAATTTATATGTACAAGTCTATGATAAATTTTTAATTTTACACGTAATTTACAAAAAAATCAATTTAAGTGACTTACTGACATAGTCCTATGGAGAGGCTTCTTGTAGACACTACAATTGTACACTTCCCCATTGACAATAATTTATCCCGTTCACACTTATAATTTATCATGTTAATATATATTTAAATATTATTTAAACATAATTCATAAATTTGTTATTCCCTCATATCTACCATAGACTATTTTATATATCTATGAAATCTAATTTTATTAAATAATATCCTAATATAATTTATCATATCATAAGACACACACTAATATATCTAACAAAAATAACCAAAATCAATCCTAAACAAACTTAGACCAAAATAAGAATATAATCCGGTTAAATAAGACACCTCACTCGAGAGCACATTACATTCCTAAACAAACCTATGAATTATCCCTCTAAACCCATAACAATTAGTCTTAAATGAGGAAATCATTCTAACTATATGCTAAGTAAATAGAATAACCCGAAATCATCGGTGTTTTAGTATAATGCCTAAAGTAATTATTTAAACCCATTTTGCACTCTTGTTTAGGGACCACACCTGCTTTGCATTCTCAAGCTCATTCTTTGTCATCCTTCCATATCTTCAATTGAAAATGTTTATCAACCTTTGTTTTGTCTAGTTTCATAACAATATAGACTCCATAACATTTTTTTATATAGTTGTTCGAGTTGGAAGACATTCCTACTACCCGTCAAGATCTCTGAGTTTCAAACAGTACATCCTCCTTTTTCATCAATTATTTCAAGCTCATGTTTGTGTAATTCCCCTCTATCACCACATCCTTTGTCATCTTGCTCCTATACTTCCCATTGTCAATAGGTTAGAAGTATGTTCGGGAGCTGACCGATCTTCACCAATCTGCGAGTTCGTGTAGTCTCGGTCTTCATCCAAATCAAGGTAATATTATATATTTTCATATTTTACTCACTTATTCAAAATATCCACAGTTGTCAAGCCTTCTTCTTCGATTCCCATTATAATCAAACTTGAACTCCTTAATTTGTCAAAAATTTGATCATATTGTTAAAAATATATCATATTTTATACTATTTAATATAACTCAGAATCACCAGCGTTTTAGTGAAATGCCTTCATTTCCCTAAAAAACCTATGTTTCCTATTATTTTTTGAAATTTACAATCTTTATCAGATTGTCATCTATTAATTACATCTATTTCTTTGTTTTTTCTAGCATATGATCAAGGATGGGTCTTTGTAGATGGCTATAGGTGGATAGGCACATGAGATAACGAGTTTCAATTATGTTCCAATTATTCATCACCTGTTACATTGGGATAAATACAATGTATTGCTTGATTTGGAACTTTGCGCAATACATTCAGTCCCTTCATACCAGCTACAAAACATCTTCGAGATCACTCAAAGCATTCGAGAGGCCACGGATGAGTTATGGGAGTCATACTTCGAAATTTTACATATTCGAGCTAAATTAGACCAGTTCGAATATCATTACAAGGCTGGATTGGAGATTTGGAAATAGAAATATGAATTAACAAATCAAGTTGAACCCATTGAATAGTCGAAATATCCATATTCTATCACAACATCTAATTATCAGTATGATTCAGAGAAGCGAGGAGCACTGAATTTGTCTCTAAATTTTATAGAAACAAATATATTGATGACAATGATTAAAACTTCTTCAAATAATCCGAGATGGATTATTACGAGCTCACTTTCAAGAACCCATCCTCATCTAAAGATTCTGATTTGATTCAGATCTCTAGATTATAGCTTAGATATCTTAGTTTTTCATTACGTATTTGTAATAAAATTTTGAAACTGTCAGAACGATTATAATTTTTATCCATCCAAATATCATGATTTCTTATATATATTGCTTGATTTCATAAACAGTGGGTTAACATCCTTGTGAGGAATTCCTTTGACTTTCAGTAGGAATGACTGTCTACAGACCATCATATTGTCTTATGTTTGAACCCACTTACTATTATTACTCATTAAAAATTTGTTGTGTTATTTTGATTCAGATTGACATATTTGCATGAGAGGATATGAGCTATTTTGAACACGTGGTGCGAGTTTAATACAATATAAACACATTAATGGGTAGTGGTAAACTTTGTCATCTCGAGGTTTCATAGTTTTAGTTTCTTGTTTATTAACTTAAATTAAAGAGGAAAATTTTTTCTAAACACTTTCTCTCCTATTTTCTTATAACAACGGGGTCCATGATTATTTTTAATTATCTGTAGGAAATATTAATAGAATATAGGCCTAAAAAATAGGATCTCCTATTTTTTCACCCACTAAATTTAAGAGGTTTCTTGGGGTGTGGGGATGGAGAGGGGGTGTTGGGAGTTTCCCCTACAGTTTAGGTCTATTTTTACCCATGTAGAACATAATATGCATTCCCACCAATAATTTATGGTGATTTTAGAGGGAAATATAATTTTATTTACCTACAAATTATCCAAAATTGTAGTGAGATCCTATAATATCTCATCGGTATTGTTAAAGAAACTAATAAAAATATCGAGGACCTAAAATTACTAAAATGCTCCTAAATTTTCTTAGCAAAAACCCGCTAAGATATTTATGGATCCCATTTCATGGGACCATTCCCTTAGCCTCAAATTGGTTTCATAATTGATATTATGTGAAAGAGTATACATATATATCATGGTAAAAATTGTGTAGAAGTGTTTGTAGGTGTGTTGTGTACAATAATTATATAACTTCTTTCAACCTGACCTATATATAATGCATTGATAATGATGGATGGAATTATTATTTGAGTTGTAAAATTGTGATTGAAGAATTCCAAATGTGTATTGTTACTTAAATTACTTCCACTACAATAACATAAAATATTGCCAATTATTTATATATTTCTATGATAGTGAATATTAATGTTACAAAGAAATGGAAATTCACATAACAAATTTTAGAATTGTAATTGTTGATGGCGAATCACAAGCACCCCTAAATGCCTACAACTCGATGGGTTGATACTCTCAGTGAGATTTCATAACATGGAGCTTTTCCCAAGTGTGGGACCTTGCGAATCGAGAAAGCTCTCCAAATGAAGGCTAGTTCCTCTTCCTCTGTTTAGATGCACACATAAAAATGTAGAGGGTTCACTCAATAACCTAATCTAACTTGCCAAGGAGACACGGTTGAGAAGATGTAAGAAAATAAACCTAATCTAGCCAAGGTGATGCACAAAAGGAATGATGAACAACTGTTTTGCCAATAAACACAAACCATAAAAATGTAATACAATAAACATGCACAGGTAACCAAGGCTGCAATAAGAGATCATTTGAATGCAATTAATACAAGAGAGGGTTGAAATCATCCACATATTATTTTTTATTGCTCCAAATATTGATACAGTCCATTACAATGCCCAAAAGGCACAAACATGCATTATAGTTTGAATGGAAGGTCTGAAACTCCACAAATTTTCCTGCCAAAGAGAAGAAGGGAGGGGTAAAACAAGAATGTTCAACCTTTAGAAAGAGGCCCCTCCTTATAATTTATAGGAAGAAAAGAGAGGGAGAAGAGAGGAATTCAAAATCTACCCCAACCACCTCTAGATTGCATTTTATTCATCTCATTATGGCGGTAGGTGAGAACCCTAGCAAAGCCAAAAAATGGCAAACTGTATTTTGAATTTTTGAAGAATTTTTTCTCACCCTATAAGCTTTTCGAAAAGTCCAACCTTGTGTGAGTCCGAGCTCCCTGTGAAAATTTATGGCCATTTAAATATTTACTAAGTCGGGTTTTCTTCTGTCAAGTTCGGGGTTCGCTTTGCATTTGCATTAGGTTTGAAGGGTGCCTCGACATGTGTTTGATGCTTATGTTTTCTCGAAACCGCTTCCACTAGTTTTGCCAAGATTTCCTTTGTTTTGGATTCGGAAATGGACTTACATATGAATTGGGTTTTGAATGTGGCTCGACATGTTTTTTCCCATGTTTTCTATACTTGTTTCCCAACTTCAAAACACGATTTTCCTAGGTAGTGTTTGAGGTTTTTGAACTCCCAAGCATCGGGACATGTCTTCCGATTTTCACACTTCATGTCTCGTGTTTCCTGAAACCCAAAACCCGAAATTCTTTGTGTCGGAGTTTTTGACCATGCGAAACATATTTTCTTTGTGTCGGGTTTTCAACCATGCAATGCATATTTTCTTTGTGTCAGGTTTTCGACCATGCAATGCATCCCCCAAAACTTGAAATGAAGGATTTCGGGACTGGGGACTGTTTGGCAACCTCCAAAACCCAAAATGAAGGATTCGAGAATTCTAGACTTGTTTTGCATGCATGAAAACCCGAAATGACCTTGGCGGGAGTAGAGGCATGCAATGCACCCTCAGAAACCTGAAATGAAGGATTTTGATTTTCCTTGATTTCCATATTATGTTGTTGTCTATATTTACCTAGGGGGTAGATATATATATGATAACTTCTTCTATTTTATGATTATTTATATAAGTGACATGTGAAATAAAAAAAAGTGATGTAAGAGCATAAATTTTTGTATCCTTTTATCCATAAATTTATAATTGGTAAGGGATTAGTTAATTAATTTTCTACATTAGTGTATTTATATGTTTTATTAAATATTGGTCCATGTTAGTTTTTATAGATATGTTGTTTTTATTTTCTTTGGTTTATAAATTTTTATTTATTTTTACCTTTTATAATTTGAAATATCTTGGACATTATTTCACTCCTCTTGATTCCATTTTTATTTTGGCTGATTTTTTTTCTTCTTTCTCTTTCTCAATTTCTCTCTTATCTATTTTCTTCTATATAGTCCTAGCAAAGATACCACTTCCTTAAAATATAGAACTAGTCACACATACTATTAAATTTTTCTATCCCCTTGTTTTGATTAAGTATAATATAGTACATTAATTAAAATCAAGTAACTAAAAACCATTATTTTTAAAATCTATTTTCAAAAATAAATTTGAACTATAGCTATGCTTATAACTAGGCTATATGTAGGTCTAAATCCAATCTATATTCAAGTCCTAAAGTCAATCTATAGCTGGGTCCCAAAGTCAATCTATAGTAGGGGTGGAAATCTAACTTATATTTGGGTCCTATAACAACCTATAGTCATCGCCTTACTCTATTGTTATATTCAAAGTAACATTGACCGATAGTCGGGAATTAATCTTTTGATTTAAGTCAAATTAATGGTGACGTATAGTCAAAACCTAATGTCATGTTATTTTCACCAAGCTAATGTCATCCCACTTTCAACCCATAGTTGTAATATAGTCAAAAACTATAAGGTGAAATTATCGTAGCTGTAGAATGATGTTAGGGTTTGATTATACGTCAAAATAAGGTCATTTTGGATGTTTCTTTTAAAACATTATTTATTTACGTATTTAATTATTGTCTAAGGACTCCCACCATTATTAGGTCAAACTAAGGGCATGTATGTTTTTAAAATTATCTTGTTTATGGATATGGAATGACTCTAAAATACTTAAAAGTGTCTTTAACTATGTCACTAATCACTCCAAATGTACTTCTTATTTCTTATCTTATTTGTTATAGAAAATATAATTTCACATGTACATTACATATATTGGTATGTATAATTAGTTCGATGTTAGTAGACAAGATTCCATGATAATGTCCTTTTTAATATTTACTTTCTAATGACATACTCTTATTCTAGATATATTAATATTCATTTCTAAAATAATAAAGAAATTTATTTTTCATAGATTGTTATAAGTGTTTCCCACTAAGTGGCCACAAATATTTTCAAATTTGAATAGTAAATAAATATTTAAAAATATGTTAATAAAATAAATCAAAAGTTCAGGTAAATAATTGATGTATTGGAACTTAGTATATCTGATCTCTTTAAAAAATGTGTATATTCATTTTATACAAATTTGATTAGTTTATAGTTGTGGGAAATTTTTTTCTAGCAAAAAGAAAATAACAAAAATGGAACATAGGTATATGCTTTGACCCATACTATATTTTACTAACATGTTAGGATTATGTAACTGTTATCACCGAATCACAGCACTCCCGGATGTTGATCGATTTCTAGTTTGATCACTCTAAGCATCAATGTGATTGGATAACATGGGTACTATCTCCAAGTTGTGGGACTTTCTACTTGAGACAGACCTCCAGAGAAAGCTGGTTCTTGCTCCTAAACTACCTGCCACAATCTACTCTAATGCAGGATAAGCTAACTGTTCTAATCTAAATTTCCAAGGGACCAGGGAAAGAGAATACATAAAATGAAAGCCTACACTAAAGCGGTGATACACCAGAAAAGGAGGATGGGAGAGTAGTCTCCAAATGTGTGAAATACAGAGGCAAAGTGCACACTAGAAGAGGTGATGACAGTTCACCATAATCCAGCAAAATGCATTCACAGCAATATTCCAAGCACACACAATAATAATGAATTCCTGCAAGAACATAATAAATAGACACAATATACTTGTAGAAAGATTAAAGGGGCAAGAAGAATGCAAGGAAACACAGCAGGGGAAGATATATCCACAAACTGATATTTTATTGCTTCATGATATGCACAGTTCAATCTCTTACAAGATAAGGGTCCTGGATCACCATACAAGGAGTCCACTACAAGGGCCTGCAACACACTGGCTTCACAAAGCAATTTTGACAGAGCTTTGCTACCCAAAAACTCCCTCCCCTACAATGAGCCCAACACTTCATTTTATAGAAAAATGAGAAGGAAAAGAGAAGGGAAAATGGAAATCCCGAAATCTGTCCTTCAACCACCTGTAAGAGGCATTAAATTGAGTGGAATGGGTATAAATTACTTGGAAAAGGCTCCCCATACTGTCCCATGTGCTGCAGCAGAGAATGAATGATGACCATGCCTCTTAATTGCACTCCCAGCTACCAAATAAAACACTGTTCTGAACCCGGCCACGTTTTCTTAAAAATATCAATCAATTTATGATCAAATCTGGAATTTCTTGATTGCTGTGCGTCGGGCTCGGAACCACGATTCCAACGGTACCAATTTTGTGTGATTTCGTTGATAAATGCAAAAGTTATGGCCTTCTGAGTGCGCAAATTTGTTTTGGGCCTGGCAGGCGTTTTTGTCATTTGATGGGAATGAGCATTGAGCCTCGACTAGAGCCGAATATGTTTCTGGACGTCGTGCTCATTCCAGAAAGTCAAATTTTATTAAAATCGGAGCTCGGAGTCAAAAGTTATGGCCGTTTGAAGTTTCCGGACCAAACGTTGACTTTTCTTTCCTGCCTTCGGCCATTTCGGCTTTTCGCGTCCCGCACTTCCCTTTGTCCCATTTAGCATAGTGCTCCTTGTGCTGATTTCAGGCGAACCGGCCGGTTCGCGCCCATTTGTCCCAAATGTCCCATTTGCTTTCGGACCATCTAGGACAAATTCGCCCGGTTCGGCCGGTTCGCGCACTTTTGGCCCGCGCGTCCCAGACTGTTTCGGGCTGCCTTGACTCATTTCACCCGATTCGGCCGGTTCGCGCTTTTCTGTCCCAAATGTCCTAGAGGTGACCTTGAGCGGGACTTAGCCAATTTTCACGATTTTCCGGATCAACCTATTTGCCTTCTGCAACCCCTTTTTATTTTTCGCATTTTCTCAGAACTTACTCTCTTCCTCTTGGACAGGGGAGTTAGAAAAATATGAGGGGACCCTAGAAACATGAATTTTTCCCTGAATCAATATAATTGCTTGCATGTTATCAAATTTACCTTGGGGGTGAATTTTGGATAACAATTTTGGCGACTCAGCGGGGTCATCTGCCTGCCAGATTGAAGAACGACCAGCTGTTTGTAGCAATCCATTGGGCATGGAGTCCGTTTGATAACCTCTCAGCTGATCTGAAATTTGAAAACCTCTGTCCTTGAGCCATTGAAACGTTCGTTGAGCTGGTCTTCTCATAGCTGCAAATTCTTTTCCAGGAGCTTGATGAACTGCAAACATGCACATACTAGAAGCAATAGGACATGTGCACAAGCACTTAGGGAAATAAAAACTACTCTAACAGTAGTACAATGTGCATAAGCACTTAGAGGAATGGAAATTCTAAATTAATATTTACAAGGGTGAAAGTCTATCTTTCTAGTAGCAACGTTTGAGATAGATCCCATTGACTGGGATCTGCAATTCTTCACCATCCAACTTAGCCAGTCGGAAAGCATTGCTACCTTTGCATTCAATGATCATGTATGGGCCACTCCAGATGGCATCAAACTTGGAGTGCTTTCCTGGTTTTGCACGATCAGCATCCCACTTCAGTACCAAATCTCCAGTTTGGAAAGTTCTAGCCTTGGCTTTCTTATCAAAAGTCTTCTTGATTAGGGCTTGATCCTTCTCTATTGCCTGGGCTGCATGCTCTCTTGTCTCTTCTAATTCCATCAGCTCTGCATACCTGATTTCCATAGGTTCAAACTCAGCTAGTTCCAACTGTTTCATGAGTTCCAATGCTGGCAACTCGAGTGATATGGGTAGAACTGCTTCCTTCCCGTACACAAGCTTGTATGGAGAGTTTCTGTAGATCTCTTGGGCGTGATCCTATCAGCCCATAGGGCTGATTTGAGCTTTGCGTGCCAAGTCCTCTGATTCTCATCAAGAGTCCTTCTGATGATTCTTAGTAGGTTCTTATTTGTAGACTCGGCTTGGCCATTACCTTGAGGGTAATAGTTTGATGAAGTGCTGAGATACACACAATTCTTGACAGCCCATTCAGTGATCTTTGTGCCAAGGAATGCCAATGCATTGTCTGATATGATAGTGGCAGGGGCACCAAACCTCGTGACTATCCCTTCATAGAAATCTAAGATATTAGATTCATTTGCCTCCTTGAGTGCCACTGCTTCAGTCCACTTGGTGAAATAGTCTGTT
Source organism: Taxus wallichiana var. yunnanensis (assembly GCA_018340775.1). Lineage (NCBI taxonomy): Eukaryota > Viridiplantae > Streptophyta > Pinopsida > Cupressales > Taxaceae > Taxus > Taxus wallichiana. Next base: position 673,648,093 of record CM031238.1, on the reverse strand, counting down.
GCTGTAAGTATCCACTTGTGGCCTTGACTCGAATTGGGATTGATAACCCCAATGAAGTCCAATCCCCATTGCATGAATGGCTGATTTACTGAAATTGGACGAAGGGGCAGCGCTGCTAACCTTTCTTTCCCCGTGAAGAATGCACATTTCTTGCATTTCTTGACCCATGAATAGCAATCATTGAACACAGTAGGCCAATAGTAACCAGCTTTCATGATTTTTAGAGCTGTTACTCGTGGAGCAAAGTGGCCTCCTCCTTCTCCGTCATGGAACTCGTGTAGGATCTTCTCAACTTGACCTGTTCCAATGCATCTTAATAGAACACCATTGATGTCCTTCTTGAACAAAACTCCATCAACAAGCACATATTGAATGGCTTGTAATCAAAATATCTCCTTTTTCTTTGCTCACTACGGAGGGCACAAACCTGTTTGGAGGTAAAACACAAGGTCAAAGAGGGGAGGGAGTTTTGGGTAGCAAAGCTCTATCAAAATTGCTTTGTGAAGCCGGTGTGTTGCGAGCCCTTGTAGTGGACTCCTTGCATGGTGATCCAGGCCCTTATCTTGTAAGAGATTGGCTGTGCATATCATGAAGCAATAAAATATCGGTTTGTGGATATATCTTCCCTTCTTTGTGTTTCCTTGCATTCTTCTTCCCCCTTTAATATTTCTACAAGTATATTGTGTCTATTTATTATGTTCTTGCAGGAATTCATTATTATGTGTGTGCTTGGAATATTCTTTGTGAATGCATTTTTTGGATTATGGTGAACCTGTCATCACCTCTTCTAGTGTGCACTTTGCCTCTGTATTTCACACATTTGGAGACTACTCTCCCATCCTCCTTTTCTGGTGTATCACCGCTTTAGTGTAGGCTTTCATTTTATGTATTCTCTTTCCCTGGTCCCTTGGAAATTTAGATTAGAACAGTTAGCTTATCCTGCATTAGAGTAGATTGTGGCAGGTAGTTTAGGAGCAAGAACCAGCTTTCTCTGGAGGTCTGTCTCAAGTAGCAAGTCCCACAACTTGGAGATAGTACCCATGTTATCCAATCACACTGGATGCTTAGAGTGATCAAACTAGAAATCTGATCAACATCCAGGGGTGCTGTGATTCGGTGATAACAGCAACTCAATGATTTTACTCCATGTTTTTTATTCCTTACCCATAATGTATAAGTTGTAGTTCTTTCTAGTGATACATATTGTAGTTCCCATTACATGTTGACTTCCAATCTGTCAAACAATACAATATAATAGAGGGATGTATAGAATCAATGAATAGTCTCCTTGTGGTCCTCAACTTCAACTGCGATTATTAAAAAAATATCGTACAAAATCCTCTCTTCCAACTAATTTTTTTAAAATACTTAATAACATCAAAGATCAACTTAAAAACACTTGAAGTTACTATATTCTTCCTTGATTTACTTATCAAAATTAATATTTATATAAGGAAATTATTTTTAAATATTTATCATAAACCACATTATTATGTAATATTAAGCCTTATTAAATTTCCTCTATTATTATATCCATGATTATTTGAGCAAAAATCACTACCTTTTAGAGTGATGAAGTGTTGCCATGAGATAATTCGATGGACATTATCCCTTCCATAGAATTATTTTGATGGTACGGTCTAAATTAAATATTCTTTAGTTTAGATGAAAGTTGGAGAGGGGTATCCATTCCGCCAAATTTTCCTAGTGCATGATCCTAGCTTCATCCCTTTTGAAGACGCCTTAGGATTTTGCACTCGGCAAAAAATTGATGCTTGGTGGGATTTTTCTGAGCCTAACAACTTCACCAATCGACTAACCGGTTGTTGAATCCATAGATAGCTTTCATTATCCCGTGTATATAAAAGATTTCCCGAGAAGAGAACAAGTGTAGATTTTAAAAATATAAAGTGAATCGTTTCTTAAAAGGGACACCCGTTTCACAACTAAATCCCATATAGTGATCAAGGGTTTGTGGAAAAAAAATTAAAAAGACACTTGGAGAAATTAACTTAGGCATATTACTCGGTCCTAAGACCATGACAAAAACACCTCAAGTTCTATGTAATGATGTAAGCTACTACAAGTATCCTACTAAAAATACCTATAATATATTATACGGGATTTGAGTTGGTTTAAGAAGTTAAAGGGACACAAATTTAGCATAACACATCGTATATAAAAAAATTACAAATGAGAATTTATTCCTTACATACAACCATAATGTGGCCACACTGAAATGCATATCATCATTAAACAAATGTCTTTATTTATAATTTTCGAAACTACACAAGAAATAATAAGTACTTTATTTACTATAGTAAATATGAAGTATAAGAATAGAAATTATGTATCATTTATAGATGTACATGTAAAAATATAAATGTAAATTTGGATGTATATTAATATAAGTAAATATAATAAATTAGGGCTACTTAGTGTTATTATAAATGGATCGTAAATCTCTAGTAGTTGAAAACATATTTTCCAAATCCACTCTTGTAGTATTTAGTGTTGAAATAGATTATTTCTCCCCACATGATTTTACTATTATTAATAAAAGAGAAAAGAAACCTTTTTTTCCATGCATAGGTTAATTTTAATTAGATGTTCCTATTTTTAAGATAAAAGAAAATTAAAAAAAATAGCTTTGTTTACATGAGCAAAAGCATGTGCTATTTTTAGTCAATAGTTTTACTATTAAAATTGCTCATTTTTTAGAGTTGTATGTTCTATTGTTAGGTGAAAGACCTATATGTATTGGAGGAAATTGTAAGTGTTTTTACACACATATTGTATTGAGATGAATCTCTTATGGGGAAGAAGATATATATGCACAGAAGTGATAATTTTAGTGTTGAATACTTTGTTTCTTGGCAACATTATTTATTTTATTTCTTTTGTTTCTTGTTTTATTTTCCTTATTTCTACAAATTGGTATAATATTGTTGTTTCTTAGAAAATTTATAATTGACAACAAGTTATGGATTCTATATCCAGTCTGTAGACATTAAAATTTATAGGAAAGAATTAGAAGTAATGTTCATTAACTATGAAGGAACTATTTAGATCCTAGGATGTGTGGTAAATTTTAGAGAATGGGTACAAAGATCCCACAAATGCAAGAAAGTATAGTGCACTCTCATAGATAAACAAATATACTTTGAAAGAATTAAGAAAGAATGATAGAAAATATATTTTCTATATTCATCAAGCTATGCATGAAAGAATCTTGCCTAAAGTTGCAATAACTAATAAAGCACAAATAACATGGGACACTCTCCAAGATGCATATCAAGGTAAGGAGAGAGTAAAAAATTCCAAACTACAATTACTTTGAAGAGAATTTGAAAACATGCCAATTAAATATTCAGATTCCATAGAATCATTCATTACTTTTGTAGTTACTTTAGTCAATCAAATTAAATCTCATGGTAAAAAATTGAGTATAGAAGAATAATTGAAAAGTTGCTTAGAAGTTTTCCTACAAATTTTGATCCTTTTGAAGTTTCTATTACTGAAACTAAGGATCTGAGTCCATTTTCAATTGATGAGTTGTATGCATCACTAATAAATCATGAACTAAGGTTGAACAGGACACATGTGGTTGTAGATAAATATTTTTCATCGTAGGTATTAGGAGTTTGTGCAAGAGTAAGAGGAAGCATCAATCCTAGAGGAAGAGGAATAATTTCATCTAGAGGACACAAAAGTGGTCCATCAAACTCAAGTGGAAGTGTACATAGTTAAGATAAAAATCATAATAAGTTTTCTTGTCAGAGACAGGATAAGTCCTATGTGAAATGTCATTCTTGCAAGAGATATGAGCATTATGGTTATGATTACAACAAAAAATAGTATGATTAGAACATGTAGAATCAAAATAAGGTTGGGAGCTCTAATCTGAGCTCCATGTTTATTGCATGCATAAATATTTTTTAAGCAACACCTTCTTTATCTCCTATTGAGAGTAATCTATCAGAAGAGAGCCATTGTGTTGTATTTTATCTAGATTCCTTGTTGCATTAATCACATGTTAGGTAACTGTAACGCCCATAAAAAATGACATTATAAAAACACACCACAACCTAACACTTGACCCAAAAATTGTGACTAATTTTTTTTGTTTGAGATATAAGAAGGTTACAAGTGTGGTTGACCCTCATGGTTCATTAAATTAACTTACATCACTAAAATCAACTTTAATATTGTTAGGCCAGGTCTAGTTAAAATATTACATATTAAAATTGCTTTATCTCTAAGGTAGATTAATTAAAAGTCAATTAAGGAGGTTCATAGTTTAATTTACTTTGTTAATTGTTTTCTCTTCTTAGTTAATGTTCAATCCTAATGTAGTTGACCTCATGATTAATTACTTTAGTTTTATTATCCTAATAGTTTAAAGTCATTTTATTAATTTCATAAAACATACTAATAATTAATAAAGACTTTACACTCTTAAGGCAATTAAATTGTCCCATTCACCCATCTACACATACCCTTAAGGATTTAATTTAAAAATTAAAATACATTTCTACTAAAAAAAAGTAGGGTTAATCCTCCACCCTTAGACCAAATCAATCTTGGCCACTAGATCCTAGGGTTCCAAACTAGCCCTAAATTTCCGTCTGAATTTATATTAAAACCTTTCCTTCATTCTATTCTCCTCATTAGGTTTATTTTTTTTGTTGAAAATTTCAGGTTGGAGAGGAGGAAGCCATGGGAGCAAACAAGGAAGAAGTAAGGAGGATTCTATAAGGAGATCTACTTAGATTAGTTTAGATGTAGTTCTATCAATGTGATCTATTTCATTCAAGGATTGGAAGGGGTTTCCTTCACCAATCTGGTTTTATTTCAAGATATTTGTATTTGGGTTTTAAAATTTGGGGCAAACCCTACCCCCATTGTTATAAATGAAAATAATGTTTTAATTCAACATTTGTAGGTTTTTATTGCTCAAATCCATGTGATTACTCATTGTTTTCTTGTTGTTGATTATTAGTTAAATTTTACAAATTAAAATTTAGTATAAACTAGTTAAAATTTTAGCACAAGAGTGGATCCGAGAATTTTTGTCGTAAGTGACAGAACCACCTCCCAGAGAAGACCGACGGTCCTGGGTTCTCCCCCCTACTTGGGTGACAAACCATAAACTACTGCCCTACTGAGCAGTGGTTTTGAGACCACTGCCTTAGCCTGAGCTGGAGTTATGGGACCGCCGCTCTACATAGGGCATCGGTCCTATTTCTGAAAAATAGAACCTAAAACTGAAAATTTCACAAAAACTAAAAGTTACTAAGATGAGCTAAAATACATTATGAGCTTATTTTTGTACATCTAGATTTCCATTTTTTGGATTTATTTCTATTTTTTCGATCCTTAGTTAAATCTACTTGTTTTAGCATTTTCAAATCCAAAAAGGTACATCTACTTACTAGAATGATTTCATTTATTTAAATAATCTTCATTTAAATGCCATTAGAAAAGAAATCTAAATCTAATTTTACATTGTTATTTTCTTACTAAATAATCAACATTCCCAAATAACAACATACTTCAAATTTGTTCTCTTGGTCCCATTTTTACTATAACAAATATATGTTCAAGAAAACTATAACAACTTTATTTTCCAATCAAATTTACTATGTATACATTTTCAACATCTACAACTTCTATATTTCCTTCTTTCTCATATACAATAAACAACTTCATAATGAAATTATACTTTATTTTCCATTGAGTATAACCCATTTCTTTAAAAACATAGAACTTCCTTTCACACAAACAACAAAACTCCAAATAAAGAGAATCACTTTCTTTTCTATTTCACAAACAACTTTACAACATAAATCTCTCTTCTCCTTTTCAATATATAATACAACTTTCATAACTAACAATGGGATATAATTTTCCTTCAATAGTTCAATACAATGTCCTCCACTTAAAGTGGGAAATCATACAAGAATATATGCTAAAAGTAGAATACAAAATTACAAGTTTCTCCCCTGTAAGTGGGAATAACACAAAGGAAGTTTCACAAGGTCTCCAAAAAAACTCCAAGCTTCACAACTCCAACAAGATAGCTCCTCCAAAATTTTATTGATTCACAACAAAATGGGGGGAGAAGCAATGCTCTCCACCCAACCAAGATATCCAATGAAGAGGAGAAGCCATCCCCTCCATTGGCCGCCGAGCTAGAGGGGGACCTTCATTTCATTTTGAAAGGTTTTCTTCACACTCTGCACCTATGTTTTTTGAGGTTGATAGATATTTCCAAGAAGCAAGGCCTTTGGGGGTATGCATTTTGAAAATTATACTCATGTGTTCCAAGAACCTTCTTCCCCCATAGTTTGTCACCCCTCCAGGATCACCTTATCAAATCAATATGGCTCAACTTAGGCCTCCATTTGTTGTAAACACCTTTGGACCTATAAATTTTGTGGGAATGGATGGTTACCCAAATGTAGTGACTCAATATGTAAGGAATAGAATGCCAAAGTTCCAGTTAAACAATGTTATTACTGGTGATCAGCATCTAATTTTTTTTTATCAATATGTTGGAGGATTTTTAGATTGAACATGAGGATGTTTATATCAAGTTGTTTATGTATACCTTGGAAGAGGATGCTAGGGACTGGTATAAAGCATTGGCAGATAATTATATCGACTCTTGGACTAACATGAGCAATGCATTCAGACTGCACTATGGTGACAGATCGACTCGTGTTTATTTTGTAGAATTTGAAAATATCAAAAAGAAACCTAATGAGTCGGTACATGATTTCAACACAATGTTTAATAAGACCTTGAGAATATTTCTTGTTAGAATAATGCCTTGTGATGAGTCATGTTTAATCAAATAGACTGATGCATTTGATAAAAAAGCTACATATTATTTAAGAGACAAAAACCACACAAATTTGAGGCGCGCCTTTACCATGGCTTTGTAAATAGAAAATAATATCAAGGTAATTGGAAAGCCTCCAAAGAGAGAAGATGTAAAGCTGGTTAACCCAGAAAATCCCCAAACAAGTAATTTCTTGATTTGGAAGAAGTTGTGAAGACTTTGGTAGGGTTGTCAAAGAAATATCCTACAAGCTATCTCAAGTTGAGAAGGGAATTGGGAAGAGCTCACAAGGTCAACACAGAATTAAGGTGAATACAGGTTCAAAAATCACCAAATATCTAATGACAGAGGCAAGGGACTATTGGATTTGGAAATAGACATTCTCATGCCGGGGATAATGAGAATGGTACCCGATCCTTTGGGCCGCCGATTTGTTGTGGTGGAGGATACAAATTTCATTGACTGATGTGACAAATGTTTCATGCCCCATGCTCCATGTGAAGAAGATCAGCAATAAAAAGAATAAGTTGATGATAATGATGATGGTGTATGCATGATGGGTTGCTCCACAAGCTCACAACAAGGGGCAACTTCGGCTGAGGTGATAAGTTCCTAGATTTTTGCCACCTTTTGGGATTCCATTCATAGGGTACCCATTATTCCTCCCCTCATACTTTAGAAGTAGATATTGTACAAAGATTTTGAATTTCCCAATAATGACTTTGAATATTTAAGGGCTTTAATGATAAAGAATTATGATGGAGGCATCCCCTCTAAGGAGCATAGAAAGTTACTGATGAATGTTATCGTGGCTCAAGAGAAAGAATTTAATACAAGAAGTAAGGTTGTGAAAGGGGCAAGGCCTCAAGCCAAGCCAAAATCTCCCTTACTTTCAAACATTCCTAAAGAGGCTCTTAGGAAAGATGCACCTGTTAAAAACCCTGTAGTTCTAAAAAAATGACACCCCTCCCCATGCCCAAGTTGTCAAAAACCTTGCACCACCTAATGAGTGTATTCGTTTCCCTTCCAATGCTACCTTGCCAAGAAATTCCCCATATGATATTGCCCAAGTCTTAAAGTGAAATCAAAGTATCTGTTCTAATTGTTGAGCTTCTCAGGATCCTTGAGCACAAAAAGAGAGCATTTGAATACTTGGGGTTGAAAAAAGAGAAGACCACCCCAAGCAGAAACATAAACATTATGGAGATACCACCTGTCATTAAAAAACCAGAAGAAACCCCAGCATCAAAAGAGCTATATGATAAACATGAGGTCTACTTGGGGACATCCTTGGTGGACTCTAAAATGAATGTGGATCCATTCTTCACCAATTTGATCATTAAGGATAGATTGCTACATAACTGCATGTTTGACTCAGGGGCATCATGCAATGTCATGCCTTTGGAAGTCATGAATGAGCTAGACATCAAAGTGACAAGTAGCCTATGGGAAGTGTACTGCTATGGAATCTAGAGGGTGCCAGTAGTGGGATGTTTGAAGGGTCTAGTGGTATAAGTTGCAGCCTACCTAGGTAAAAATTTAAAACTTGATGTTGTCATAGTTGATTGTCCAGCCAAGTTGGGTATGTTGCTGTCAAGAAAATGGGCCACAAGTGTTAGTGGGAGTGTCTAAATGTACATGTCTAATGCCGCCATCCCAAGTGATGGCATCCTTTTTAGGTTGTATGGGGAAAAGAAAATGTTGCATCTTATTGAGGATCCCAACAATGCATCCTATGAGGTATTTTACACAAGTGTTGATGCAGATAACTTTGTGGAATTTGGTGATGGGAAGGATCAAAAATTGAAGAATGCAAGTGTTTTGAACAGGTAGGATCTCCTTGGAATCTATTGTTTGATGGAGCTTGCTCCAAGTTTGGGAATGGTGCTGGTGTTGTTCTATTATCTCCTGGTCGGGAAAATATGTTTTCTCCTTCAAACTCAACTTTGAGTGCACCAACAACATTTCTGAGTATGAGGCATTGTTGTTGGGTTTAAGAATTTCCTAGAACTATGGTGTCAAGGACATCATTGTCAAAGGAGACTCAAAACTAATTGTAAAACAAGTCAAAAAATTGTATGCCACAAAGAATTAGCGAATGAAGTAGTACAAGCATGAAGTTTGGGATTTCATTGAGATGTTTGATTCATTCAACATTGTGCATCATGATAGGAAATTCAATGACTTGGAAGATAATCTTGCAGTGTTGGGGTCTTAGTTTGACAACTGTACAATGTCCCCATATTGTGAGTATGAAGTTGAGCTATTGATAAGACCTTTTGTCCTTGACAACATTAAGCATTGGTAGGTTTTTGATGATGATGCTTAGATCAAAAGATTTCTATAGAATAAGGGAGAGTTTTTTTATTAATGCACTGATTTGGAGTCAATGGTATGTACAATTGAGGGAAATTAAGCTTTTTTTAGCAAGGGCATCATCCAACTAAAAACCAACACCATTCCTAGAGGGATGTTTGCTCTTGAGTCCAATTCTGATAATGTTGATTGCATTGGTAATAGATGTATGGAAGCCTCGAGGGATATTAAGCAACATGACCTTGGCAAAAAGGAGAAGCCAAGGAATATTTGGTTAGGCAGCAACCTCAGTAAGGAGGAGAAGCAGTCATACATCCAGTTGTTGAAAAGATACCAAGATTGCATGGCTTGGACCTATTCTAAGCTAAAAGCATACAGAGAGGACCTATTTCAACATGAGATTCCCTTAGAATCTAATGCAAAGCCAGTCAAGAAGAAACAAAGGCCCATCAGTGCACTCTTATCCCTCAAGATGCAAGAATAACTAAAGAAGCTAAGATATTGAGAGATTATCCATCCCACAAGGTATTCCTCTTGGGTTGCCAACCTAGTACTAGTCAGAAAGAATGGTGATATCAGGTTATGTGTGGATTTTAGGAATCTGAACAAAGATTCAATGAAGGATAACTATCCTTTACCTAACATGGAACCCATGCTACAGTTAGTGACTGGTTCTGAGTTTCTTTCGACCTTATATGGTTTCTCTAGGTACAACCAAGTTGTGGTGAAGGAATAAAAAAGGATCAAAATAACCTTTACTACTCCTTGGGGGAACTATGTTTATATCAGGATACCCTTTGGTCTGATGAATGCTAGAGCCACCTTTCAAACAACAATGGATGTTGCTTTTGCTGGTTACATCAACAAGTTTATTGAAGTGTATCAGGATGATGTAACTATATTTTCTAGAAAGAGAGGTGATCACCTGCTGCCCTTGGAGAAAATGCTGATAAGATGTAGAGAGTATGGCATTTCACTTAATCCAAAGAAGTTCCATTTTGGAGGGTAAAAGGAAAAGTTTCTTGGTCACATAATGTCACAAGAGGGAGTGATGATTGATCCTAAAAGAGTAGAGTTCGTTAGCAAAGTCCTAATTCCAAGAACCAAAAAAGGAATTCAGTCCTTCTTTGGGAAAATAAATTTCATCAAAAGGTTCATATTAAAATTTGTTGAGATAACCATTCCAATCACATCTATGCTGAAGAAAGACCATGTCATCAAATAGGAGAAGGCTGCCATCCAAGATTTCAATGGGATTAAGGAGTTACTAAAGCATGCACCTGTTCTGATAGCTCCAGATTATAAGAAGCCTTTCCAACTGTTTTCCTTTGCTTCAGAGAACACTATTTCTTCTGTCCTACTACAAAAGGATGATGAAGGAGTTGAGAGGCCTATTTCCTTTTTCAGTAATTCCTTGCAGGGGGCTGAGATGAAGTACACTATCATGGAAAATCAAGCATTTGCCTCGGTAAAAGCAACAAAGGTTTTCAAGCCTTATATTCTAAGTTCTAAAATTCTTTTTTATGTTCCCCACACCATGGTAAAGGATATCTTATCAGAGATGGAAGTCTCAAGAAAGAGGTGCAGGTGGGTGAAAAAGTTGCAATAATATGACATGGACATCTAAAGCACGAAGCTAGTGAGAGGTTTGGGCTTGGCTAAGCTTATGGCAGGGAGCAACTTACAAACTATTCAGGTAAATGGGGTAGAAGAAGGTAGGGTAGATGTTTTTCAAACATTGATGAATTTTGAGTGGTATAAAGATTTAATCTTTTATCTTAGAAATTTGAGCTTCCCTCAACACTTAAGTAAGACCCAGAAGAGAGCCCTTAAGTTTGCCTCCCAAAAATATGTCATCAATGATTATGGGTTAGCTTGGAATAACCCAGAGTGAGTCCTCTTAAGGTGCATTACTGAAGAAGAAGCCCCCAAGATAATTGCTGATCTCCATGGAGGAGTTTGTGGGGGGCACTTTGTTGCAAGAGTCACAACACACAAGATCATGAGGGCTGGCTATTGGTGGCCAAATCTCTTCAAGGATAAAACCTTTTTGGTTAGAAGATGTGAAATTTGTCAGCGCTTCTTTGGAAGACCGAAAGTTTCAAGCTCCCTTCCTTTATAGCCTGTCTCAATTGAAGCTCCATTCAAGCAATGGGGAATGTATTTATTTGGTGAGATTTTAGACCCTTCAAGTGCTGGCTATAAGTGGATCCTTGTGGAAACTTATTATTTTACTAACTGGGTGGAAACAATCCCCACCAGGAAGGCAACACACCAAGTTGTCATGGATTTTGTGCTAAACAACATCATCTGCAAGTTTGGGGTGCCAATCAAGATTATTGTTGACAATGCCATGAGATTTAGAGGTAAAACTTTGGTGATAATTTGCAAGGAGTATGAGATCAACCTGACATATGCCTCTAATTACAATGCCCAAGCAAAAGGACAAGCTGAGTCCAGTAACAAAAATTTGTTGAAGATCATCAGAAGATCACTAGAGTAGAACAAGAGAAAGTGGGGTTGAAAAGTTGAAGTTTGTTGTTTGGGCAGATAGGATCACTATCAAGAGGGTGACTGGAAAGAGTCCATTTGAGTTGGTATAGAACTCAGGCCCTGCTGCCTCTACATATGCAATTGAAAGGAACGATAACCAGATCGTACCAAGCCAAGAACACAGATGCTAATCAAACACCACGATCTATAAGATGAAAGCAATTCACCAGAATAACTTTACATAAACCTTTACAAATAAATGAGAAGCAATATCATATATTATTATGGAACTCAATGCAATACATTGAGAATGGGCCTTTCTTATATAAGCAAGGAATAACAATCTAAGAACCAGTCAAGGTTGTAGATCAAGCCATAAATCAAGGAAATAACTAGTCATCAAAGAACTAGTCAAGACCATAGATTTAGGAGAGAACTAGACATCAAGGATCTAGTCAATACAGTAGATCAAGGAAAGAACTCTTCAATACCATAGATCAAGGAAAGAAATATACCTAACAACTAGATAATATCTCCTAATATCTAAATAAGATAAAAGAAATATCCAAAACATAAGTGGGTGAGGATAAATACAATAAAGGTAAATAAAGTACCTAGGTGAACATGAGCTAAGGTAACTACCTACTCTAACACCCCTCTCAAGTGAAGCTAGGGGCCAAAATATAAGTGGCATGTCCACAGTATGAGTCCCGAAAACTGGGCCATATGAGGTACTCATGTACAATAACTAAGAAAAAGGGACACCTCAAGGTACCCAAAACCAGTAACAACAAAGTAAAGAGAGTAAAGACCCGCTCCAAGGCATCCCAAGAAGCTCGGCTAAAAAAAAATCGTACAATGCTGAAGAAGTTTGTGCGCACTGTGGAATCCACTGCTTGATCACAAAACTCAAAAACAAATGACACTGGGCTCCACCAAAATAGCTCCATACAAAGAGACTGTCAACGGAGTGATGTCGAAAGTGCAAAAAAACACCAAACATAATTCGATCAAGTGCTACAAATAGGTGTGCCATGATCCAAGAACAATAACCAAAGCAACAAGGCAAGGACACAAAATCAAAGTGTCACGATCCAAGAAAAGCCAAGGTAACAAGGAAAGGACACAAAACCCGAAGAAGTAGGGTCAACACCACACCCTCCCCATACTGAATGGGTGGAGTGGCGCTAAAATCTGTATGAGTTGTCAAAAAAACTACTCAAACACTGAAAAACTAACACTGGGCTCCACCAGAATAGCTCCCCCACAAGAGAGACTATCAACATGCCAAAAGTGTCGAAAATACAGATACAAAATCTCTCAACAAACAAGAGAGATACACTACACCTGCTAAAGAAAATGCTCAAAACAAGAATCATCACAATGAAGAATGTATGGAAAGTGGATCAAGAGGCTGAATGGTGGAGGAGCCATGCCTGTAGAGTCCTCTCAATGAATGCCTATGTCGCCTCCATGAGTGATCAGATATCCACCCCAAATCAACACGGATGGATGAAGAAGATGCCTACATATGACTTGGTGCAAAATGCACAATGGGTGCATGCAAAAGAACATCAGAATGTGTGTCAGGTTGATCATGTCTAACAACTGAAATCTCAGGTTTCTCAAGCCTGAGTGAAGATGTAGAACTCATGTGTTGCTCAGGATCCTCAGAAAGAGTCGAGCGAACAAAAAAATGAGCTTTGTCAATGTGTGATCCCAATGAAGTATCTACTCGAAAACCAATGTCATGATAAGAATTCCACTTCACATGTGGAATAGAGGAAATAATACCCTGTGAATGTCTACCAATGACTCCTCTAGTGAGACCCATAGAATGGAGCATGTGAGAACTTAATGCAAAGTGGTATGCTTCTTATAAAAACCATGCAATCGAAAGGTAAGTAGAATACACAACATGTGGTATTGTAATAGGCACAGATGTGGAAGAGCATGCAATAACAAGCCTCATAGGTTTATAAGCATCAAAAACAGGTTTAGGCTCAAAGACTGGCAGATCAATGTCAATGGGTATAAGAGCAACAACTACAAGTGGACTAGGAGCATGGATATGGTTGTCCACAATATGATGGTGATGTTGTAGGCTAGCAAGTTTGTTCTACAGGGAGTGTATTATTGTATCCTTATCATGAATGAGTGATTGTAGAAGAGAATTTCACTTCTTGAGCGATCTATTTTCTTCCAAAATTTTACAATATCCTCTTGAAGTCCACATACTTCAAAGAAAAGCATATCATTCTCAGAATCCATGATAGGTACAAACTGTAACTCCCAAAAATTTAGGATGTCGGGCTCATCCGAAATTGCATCCACAATTGATTACAACACTCCTCCATATTTGGCACTTTATAATTATAGTGCAAGTCTCAAAATAAATAACTCCAATGGAAAGAGCATGAGAAAACAATCACTTTTACAAAAAAACGGCACTCAAAACCGAGTTACCAATCAAAAGTTACAAGTTTTTTACTATTTTTCTCTGTTATTTATTGTAGGTTCCACTAAAACAAAGTAAAATGTTATTGCCTTCACCACAGAAATAAAATTAAAGGGGGTTGAAGTTAAGAACCTACTAGTATGAATCACAAGTAATAAGCCCTCATACAACCATACCATATGACCAAGGGCTAAGGATTTTAATGGGGATTAGATACGTGCATGGCATCCATGGACCCCAAAAAAAAAAAGAAATAATCGAAACCCTTCGCGTAAACCGAAAAGCTAAGTCGTTTGCAACAACAAATTGCCCCGCACCGATCTCAAAAAAACCAAGAGATTCAAACAAAATCTTGCGATTTTTTTTCGATGGGCATGAATCCCGAGGTGATCTTTTGTGCTTCTCTGTAACAACAAAAAAACCACAAAAAATGATTGTCTAAGAAATGGCCAAGTTTATAGTCGATCTTAGGGTTTTCATGCCTTTCAGATCCAATGGAAGCCTCTGTTTTCCATAAAAATGCACGCAGCAACAAAATACGACCAAATCCCAAATATATGAATACACAAATAATTTATTTACAAAATAAAACTTACAGACGGATGCTAACAGCAATCTCCAACTCTGATACCATGAAAGGAACGATAACCAGATCGTACCAAGCCAAGAACATAGATGCTAATCAAACACCATGATCTATAAGATGAAATCAATTCACCAAAATAACTTTACATAAACCTTTGCAAATAAATGAGAACTCAATGATCTATTATAATTCACCATGATCTATTATAATGGAACTCGATGCAATACATTGAGAATGGGCCTTGCTTATATCAAGCCATAAATCAAGGAAATAACTAGTCATCAAAGAACTAGTCAAGACCATAGATTTAGGAGAGAACTAGACATCAAGGATCTAGTCAATACCGTAGATCAAGGAAAGAACTAGTCAATACCATAGATCAAGGAAAGAACTATACCTAACAACTAGATAATATCTCCTAATATCTAAATAAGATAAAAGAAATATCCACACACATAAGTGGGTGAGGATAAATACAATAAAGGTAAATAAAGTACCTAGGTGAACATGAGCTAAGGTAACTACCTACTCTAACAGCAATTATCTTCATATCATTTTATGCAACAGATGGAAGATTAAGAGATAGGTCCTTATGATATCTGCATTAATCAAATTATTGAGCTTGATGAAGAGAGAAGGGCATCCCACCAGAGGCATGTAAAGTTCAGAGAGAAATTGAAAGAGTTATTTCACAAAAAGGTCACTCTAGAGATTTCAATGTTGGAGATCTCATGTTGTTATGGGATAGCAGAGACATGAGGATAAGGGCAAGCATGGAAAATTTGAATCATTATGGATGGGCCCTTACTCCAAAGATATCAGGATTGGTGAGCATACCTTCTTCCTCAAGGACTTAGATGGTGAAATGCTTGAGTTTCCTATTAATGGAAGGCATTTGAAGACTTTCTTGGATTGATTCCTCTGAAATCAAAGCATAAATATCATGTACAGTGTATACTTTGTTGTTTGTTATTTGTCTTTTGTGTGTTTTTTGGATCGTTCTGGTCTCCTGTGACCTATTTTTTCCAGGTTTCTCCATTTGTTTTTTAAGATGGCCATGTTTCCCTACTCTACATGATAACTCTTTTTCCCAATGGATATTTTTGGCACTTGGTTTACCTTTGTTCTTGTGGCACTCACAGGGAGTTTCCATCCTCGATTCAGAGCCGATATTGGTGCGCAAAATAGTCTCGCCCAAGTTTGCCTTTGAAAATCTATCAATTTATAGCCTCTAACACTTTCATTTTCCCCGTGTTGTGCCTGATTAATATACATTTCCATTTTTAATTTGTTCCTTGGTCATGGATCATTTATGGGTCCATGGTTTGCTCCTTCTTTCTTTGTTCCTCCGGAAAAGTCCTAAAAACTCAGTTTTATCATACCTTTCGGTCTCCATAGTCGTGGATTTGTCTTCCTTATCTTTTTTTCCCTAAATAATTGAACAAAATGAGTGGATGTATCTTTGAAAAACATATCTCGAGCCTTGTAAACATTTCTAAACTCTTTGTCCTTGAAGAAATTTTCATTTTCTAGCTCAGATGATTGTTTTTCTATATTTTATGGTTTGACAAGCATTTTCTCCAAGTCAAATTTGCATCATTGCATTGACAGGGGATGTGGAATCTTTTGGTTGGTCAGGGGATGATGGGTGAATGCTTTAACTTATCACTTTTTTCCTTTTTGGTGAAAAGGCAAAATTGGTCCCATGGCCTCACTTGTATCTAATTGGTTCTTTTGGTGCTTACGTGGCTTCTTCCAATTAGATGGGTTATGGCGGGTCTATTTTTCAACTTGTTCTTCTATGGCTACTTTGGAAAAAAAGTTTGAACTCGCCCCGCGGCCATGCTAGGCACTGATTGGAGCAAATTTAAGGGTAGGGAAAAAGTCTCACTTTGACCCCACAGGAGGACACGTGGAAGGTTTCACTTTTTTCAAGGATGGAGCTATGGGGAAAACTTGGAAAATTTTCCCTTTTCCGAAAGGGGAGTGAAATGTCATAATTTGGCTGCGGTCCCACTGGGGCCTACCTTAGGACACGTGTCAGGCTCGTTTCTCGAGGGCAGAGATGTAGAGAAAAATATGAAATTTTCCCAAAAGTTGTAAAAATTTAGAGGAAGCCCCCGGGTCCATTTTTAAGTTTGGATCTTCCACGTGGATGACCCAAATTCAAAGAAAAGATCAACAAAGACTGAGAGTCGAAATATGATTTTCCCTCCATTTTTCTGCAACACGTCTGGAAGTGTGAGTTTTCATGATTCTTTTGTTTTTTCTACATGCCAAGCAGAGAAGAAAGTTAATGTTGATATCTAAAGTTTGGTGGGAAGATCTGGAAGGTGTCTTTAACCACTAAAATGGTCTAACTTTCGTGCCGGATCATATTTTCTATTTTTCTTCTCCAAAGCACACAAAGAGCTAGATTTGAGAGATCATGGGTGGAAGTAGTTGGAAAATTGAAGGAAGAGTGATCTCCTAGAGCAAGGAGTTGAATGCGGGAGGCATTCGATGAAATATGCCCCCTCGAGCACCTGGAGACATTTTTCAGATTTGATTATGAGAATCATGAAAGAATCATGGCCAACATTGGTGCATTAAACATTTTTTGTCTTTTGGGGAGAAGGGGTTCCATTGTAAATGTTATAAATAGCACAAATTTTTCCTACAAATGGTTGGGAGTTTTTTGAAAAGTCATAGAATGATTTTTTTAGCAAAAAAATGTTAACAGAGCCCATCCATTTTGAGAATCCATCTAAGAAGCTTGTATATCTCTCTTTATATCAAATTCAATTATGTCAAGGTGGTTGCAAGTGTACAACCATTGACAAGCTTTGAGATTGTTATGGAAACTTTCCCTTGCTAATAAATTTGATTAGAATTGAATTATTTTGTGTTAATCTTGAGTAAAATGTATTTATGTCATCTCTTAATCCATGCAAGTAGTTTTTCTTGTTTATGTTGCAATCTTGTACCAATATCTAGTCCAATCACATAGGTCTCAGTCCTTGTGATATTTTAGTGGCATCTGTAATCTCATTTCTCAAAATATCCTTCATTTGGGATTGAGATAAATGATTTAAAATCACTTTTCTTTCATTTTTGATAGAGATTGTCTCGTAAGCCTCTCGGGTGTACCTGGGTGTGGTTTGATTTGAATCTTAGTTCTTTATTGTTTTTTCTAACTCGGCTTCGTGGTAGAATCCCATAGGTTGTGTGAAAGAGTGCTAAGTTGGGCCTCCATTTAGGCACATATTCTAGTTGAAGAGACATTTCTAACTTTTGTGGCATTTCGTTGGCTAAAATCCCTCCATTTTGCATAAGCCCTCTAGAATTTGGTGAGTCAAGTTCATCCTGTCTCCCCTCCCACTAAAATTTATTTAAAAAACATCCAATCCCATCAACACTACCCCATGTTTTTCTCTGTATACCCACACAAGACAAAAATCCATTTGCCAAAGTATGCAGGATAAATCAGGGTCTCAAATGTCTTTAGTAACCTTTGCATTGTTGTGAAAGTATCTCCATGACCTGGAAGTGAAAACTTGTGAGAGTCAGATCTGGTATGTTGATCATATTTTCTCCAAGGTATTCTCTACAAAATTTATGCAAAATAAGGGTACTTGCTATCTCTTTTTTTATAACAAAGGTTAAATAATAGGTTCTCTTACCTTGGTTGAAAGGCACAACCTAAAATAGTTAGGATAAGATCATATCCTTGTAAGGTGCTACCCATCTCTCCACAAATCCAAGTAACAAAGGGACAGTCATACCTCCTCCCCGGTTACAAAATGACATATATTTATGATCTGGCTGCCTCTAAGCTCCACAATGAATCAGTGTTGATGCTTGGTATCAAAAGGAGAAAAAATTTGGGTACCAACATGTTGCATGCTTGTGCTTGGCTGATTTGAATTGCTTTCATTGGGATAAAGCTTGTTGTTTTGGAACTTGGAACAACTCCATCATGGAGAGGTGGGAGCTTGAATCTTGAAATGCTCTTCTTTTATGAATGTAGGTGTTAATGTATGAATGTTTTGGTATTTTTGTGGGTTGTTGGGTAGATGGCCTAGGAATGGTGTAGGAGAAGACTATGGGGTTATTTTTTTGGAGGCACAAGTGTGTTTTAGGGAAGTATAAGAGTGGAGGGAGTTGGGATTTAGGTTCCACCTTACAAAGAAATAGCTTGCATTTCTTTACTCGTTATGGGGTGCCATAAGAGGTTGGGGAGGCATAAGGAAATGTGAGGAATAAGGGGTACTTGGGGGAGGCATAAGGGCATGTCAGGATTTGGATTTATAATATATATATATATATATATATATATATATATATATGTATATATATATATATATATATATATATATATATATATATGTATGTATGTATGTATGTATGTATGTATGTATGTATGTATGTATGTATGTATGTATATATATATATATATATCTATATATATATATATATATATATATATATGTATATATGTATGTATGTATGTACATATTTTGGTGGTTTGTTCTCAGGTGGTGATACCCATTTCCCGTTGGGAGGCATAAGAAACATCCCCATAGTTTTTGCTCCTTTGGCTTGCTTGAGGAAGCCTTAGTATTGTTTTCAATGTTTTAATGTAGTTGTAGAACTACATTATGTTTTGGACTATGTTCTTAATGTGATTATGTTGTTTGTGTGGTTGTCAAAGCCTATTTTTGCCATGAGTTGGATCACATATTTTATTGCATTGTGGTTGGGGCTCGAGGGTAAATGAAGAAGGATGGATTCTCCTCT
Organism: Taxus wallichiana var. yunnanensis; assembly: GCA_018340775.1. Classification (NCBI taxonomy): domain Eukaryota; kingdom Viridiplantae; phylum Streptophyta; class Pinopsida; order Cupressales; family Taxaceae; genus Taxus; species Taxus wallichiana. The sequence goes on along the minus strand of CM031238.1, from coordinate 673,628,614 downwards.
TCATTTGATGTCTTGGTTGGGTGGAGAGCGTTGCCTTTCCCCTACTCTTATTGTGATCAAATTGGAAGAATGAGAAATCTGCATGTTGTTGTTGTGGAGCTGAGATAAAGATAGTTTAAATGTCCCTTGTGAAATGAAATATTTATGTAACCTTTCCCACTTGAAGTGGATGAACTTGTATATATTTGTAATAGCAAGATGTTGGAGTGTTTAGGGAAGTGTAAATTGGAATGTGAAAGAATGATACATACGTTGTATGCTATATTTTGCAATCAAATAAAAATGAAGCTGTAAGAGTTTCATTTGAATTAATGGAAGTAGTTTTGTCTTCTCCATATGATATTATTCCGTTGGAAATCTGTATTTAACATGCTCTATGAAATCCCTATTTGGAAAATGGAAAATTGAAACACATGAGAAGAAAATGTATTATTCTTCCCTGTATATAATATATGATTTTGGAAAGAATAAAAGAAGGAAGTTGTAAAGTTGTCTTTTGGAATAAATAAAGGATTGCATAACCTTCCTCAAATTGTATCATTTTATTGAATTTAATCATCTAGATGTGAGTTGTAATCTCTTTTTGAAAGGAAGAAATGCATATAAAGGAAGTGTAATACTCTGTCTTTTGAAATATGTTAAAATTTGAAATCAGAGATGTATTTTAGTTTTGAATAGCTGAATTGAATCAAATAAATGTGTTATATTAGAATTGGAACATATTATAATACTTGGAAGAAGAAAATGTCAAATAAACCCTTTAAAAAATTGATCCATGTCTTGTATTTTCAAACTGACAATTATTTAATCCAAAATGCACAGACCAAACCTGCAACAATGAAATAACAAATTAAACAATTAAATTGAAATATTTTTCCCTAAACGAATCCAATTAGACAAAAAAACTTAAAGGAAATCTTTCAAAACCTGGCAAAATTGAGTTCAAAGCTTTCACAGTTGTTATCTGTCAAAATTGTAAAATTTTGAATTGGAATTCAATAAAATAGATCTACCTCAAAAATTATCCTAAATCCACCTAAGAACGATTCTCCATGTCTATTTCACAAGTTGAGAGAGAAGAAGATCAAATTGAACAAATTTACCAAGTTAAAATTTACCGGTTTGCACTTTGTAAAAGCCTACAGATTGTTTTCTTGAAATTGACCCCTTACACTTTATCAAAATAAAAAATTAATGATCCCTTAGTAAAGAGGATGTCGAGATCTTTCCATAAATTCCTCGTTTTCACAAAACCAAGCCCTCTATCAAAATTTATGGCCTTATGAAGTTTTTCTTCAGTTGGTGTTAAAAAAAATAAAAAAATTGAGAAAACATTTTCTTAGCGGGCCCGTGGGCTTGAATTTTAGTCTTAGTACTTCAAAAAAAAATTGAGAAAATTTTCATAATTTTTCCTGCTGACCCGCAGCCAATCAGAGGCTGCCACATGGCACCACAAGGTATCGGTGGAGGGGTGGACCCCTTTTTAAGCTTAGCACTCCAGGAATTTTTTTGGAAAATTTTCCCTGTCGGGCCGCAACCAATCATGTGATGCCACGTGGCACAACGAGGCATCGACAGAGGAGCGGATCCCTATTTTACTTTTTACGTTTCAAAAAATTTTGGGAAAATTTTCCAAATATTCCCTGCCACCCGCTGACCCGTAGCCAATCAGGATCCACCACGTGGCATCGCGAGGTGTCATCGGAGGCACGGGTGAATGCTACCCTCTTAGCCCTTCGGGGTGTTAAATTAATTTTCTCTCCACCGCCACGCCTTCTCCGTGCTAACTTGGGAGGCACTATGTGTCCCTTACGGACTTGTGGGAGCATTGGCACAAAGTTGGCTTTTGCCCCACCCAGGAATTATTTTTAATTAAATTTCTCCCAACGCCCCACTCTCCCTTTGCCGACTTTAAGGGGGTGCCATGTGTCCCTAGTGGACTTGTGGACCCACGGGTGCACGGGCGCAAAATTTTTTTTTCCTCGCACATGAAAATTTCAAAAATTCTCCCCATGGCCCGCCGACCCGCCCTTGGGGAAAATTTTCACCCTTGGGCCCGTAGGCCCGGTCTTAGGGAAAATTTTCACCCCAAGGCCCATCGGCCCATAACTCAAAAAATATGAGGAGTTAGGAGGACTTATTTATATCAATGGAAAGGTGAGGAAATTTTCTATCTAATGGAAAGAATTTAAGGAAAATTTGGAGTTAAGTTTTACAAAAATCCAGTTGAACCTTTGAGCCTATTAGAGAGTGGATATGGTGTGGAATTACCCTCTGAACCTAATTGAATCTTCTAACCTTAAATTTTGGACCTTATGACCTCTAATAATTGTTAATAAAATAAATGTATACTCTAGTGGATAGAATTGTTCCGAAACCTATTAGTGACAACTGTTGTCTTGTAACCCTGTTGTAGATTCTTTTAATAAAAAAAAATTATTCCATAATTTTTTGTAATTAGTCCTAGTTTGTTCTTAGGTCTCAAGTGGGTGTTACACACCTTAAAGTCTCCCATGCATAAATCAAATCCCCTACATAATCTTATTCCTCCCTCATTTACCCTTTATACCTCACACATACTCTTATGCCTCCCTCATAAAAGAAACTGGAAAGAAATGCAAGCATTCCTTGTACAAGGTGGGGCACCCAACCCAATCTCCCTCCAACAAAAGGTAAACTCTTATTCATCCCTGAATTAAATCTCCCCATAGTCTCCTCCCACTCCACACTTAGGCAATCTACCCACACCCAGCAAGAATTCCAAAAAAAACAATACTCAACACAAGCACATAAACACAAAAAAAACATAACATAAGCAAGGTAAAGATCCTACCTTTCCATAGTATAGCTTGTTCCAAGAGTAAATATCTAAGCTCCTCAAAATGAAGAAAGCATCCACAAGTTCCAACAATCCACAAGCACTCTCAAAAATCCTCTAACTCTCCCAAAAATTTCAAAAGCACAAAATGATGAAGTAACCCCCAAACAAGCAAAAGAACTTCAATAAATAGAAAAGGGAGAGAGGAGGATGATGTGGCTCCAAGTAAGATGCCACCTCATTTCCTCTCCACTCCACATAACCCTTGTAAACCTCATATTCCACAGAAAAAAATTAATAATTGGTTGAAGAAAAGATAGTTTACTTACACACACAATCTAAGCCCACACCCCCCAAGGACAAAATCAATTACAAGAAAGGAAGTGCAATAAATATTTTACCTTTTTATCTTCCCAAAACACCTAATGGGGTCTAATTTTGACCCCAATACCCATAGGTAGGGTTCGCATAGGAATTTAAGAGGTGTGGGACAAGTTTGACTTGTCCCACAAGCTTCCAAAATTGGCCTCTAAGGACAAATTTTAATTTCCATGGAGTAGAGTGTACAACACTCTAGATCCCAAAGCACTCAACTTACAACACAAAATACAAGAGAAATCTACTCTAATAAATTAATTCCTTTGGTCACATCTTTAATTATTTTAGGAAAATATTTATTAACTTTAATAAGACACTTAGACCCATTAAGATAAAGGGGAAAAACATACATCAAAATCTAAATAATTAAAAAAAGTAAATTACATCACTCAAAGGAAACACATACTAACGGTAATAGAAGGAAAACTAAAACAAAAGACAACACATGACCCCTTGGTCACAATTCTCCCCTAATCAAATAATTCTAACACCCACACAATTACATGTTACCATGGTGACCCTTCTTGAATTCATCTAGAATTCTAATGTAGTTGGTCTCTAATCGCCCCAATGTTTGTTGTGAATAATTTTACCTACAAAACACATAAATACCTCCTTCACCATGTGGCCACGTAGTAAAAACATCTATGATAAAATATGAAATATAATTCCTCAATCTTTTATATGTGAATCAAATATCCTCTAGGAAATTACAATGTCATTTACAATTTCTATAAAAATTTCTATTCTACATTTCATCCATGTCAAAATGATCACAACATTAATCCTATTATGAAAGGTCTACTCAATATGACAAAATATAACATATGTCAGAAACATATATAAATAACCATGTCAATAGTATATCAACATCAATATAAAATGTCTCTAATAATCCACATGCATCATATATGAGTTGAAATCAACACCACTCCAGTATCTCTCACATATAGTATCATGCTAAAACAAAAGCTATAATAATATGCATAAGTGTAGTCGACAGTATCGAAATCAATAATAAAAAATGTGTCAATGGAAGTGGGCACTACATCATTAATGAGCTTAACAATATCAACAACATCATCATCAAAATCATCAATCTCTACATAGAAGTATTGTTCAGAATTTTCTAGGAGTTTAGAACTAGATATGGAACGAGAATGGGAGGATATGGTAGGACTAGAGATGAGATTAGTATATGGAGCCTGATTAGAGGAAGTGACTAAAGGTGGAGGAATGGAAGTATAATTTTAAGACTGCCCAACATCATATGTATCAAGATGGTGCTACTGGATAGGTTCACCTGAGGGAATGACCATGGAGGTGGCAGAGTCCATTTTCCAATACTTTAATGGTTTAGGATAAATTGTAATAGTATGCTCATAACTATCATAGATAAAACTGACACAATGATGGATAGTGGAAAGAACAACTTGTGTACCATGGATCCACGTTTTACCAAGGGGCAGATTGTATTGCAATGGGAGATACATTACATAAAAGAGGGTGAGAAGAGTGTGGGGTTTGACTTGCAACTCTAAAGTGATGGTATAAATACATACAAGAGTATTAGTGTCATATCCTTGGAAAAATGAAGTAGAATTTTCTATTTCACTATTAGAAATATGCAATTTGGAATGTAAGGATAAATGAAAAATATTTAGTTTGGAGCCATTATCAATACATACACGCTTAATTTGGAAATCCTAATCATGATCCATGATAAGAAGAGGAGGAGAATCATGAGAACAATCAGGAGTAATTTCCTTATTGAAAATGTTATAGAATTGGTGATATACTTGAATGAATGCGTGAGATGAGTAAAAACTACTCAGGAATCATTGCTTTGAATTTAATAGAGTGAATGACAACATCCAAGGATGATGGTAGTTAGGGGTGTGGTGCAATACATAAAAGATAGACATAAGAGATTGGTTATTATTTAATTGTTGAATGATATCATAGGGTTTATATGGATTAGCAAGTTGAGGAAGTTGTGTGCTAAAAGGATGAGGAATAGAGGTAAGAAGATAGAAAGGTGTTAGAACACACACTTATACTAAGAGGGGGGTGAATCAATATAATAAAAAAAGTATTCATTTAACATAAACCATTCATAAAAGTAGAAAACGCATAAGATAAAATAGTTTCACAACATATGATTTACGTGGAAACTCTTTTAGGAGAAAAGCACGGAGAAAATACTATTTGGAGCTACTCTCCAAATCTAGTCACACAATTAATTATTTTATAAATATTCATAGGTAAAGCACCCTAATGGAGACACCAATTTCCAATGTTGAGCACCAACTCACTAGAGAAACCAATCCCCTGTGCCAAGTACAAACTCAACTCACTAGAAACACCAATCCCCAATTAAATGAGGCACTGACCTCAAAAATGCAAAGTTCCACCTATTGTAGTTGCTTCATCAACCTGTTGATGGCAGTTAGATCATTCTTAATTTTTCTTGTTGTCTTCTCACACCCATACTCCACACATTGTTTATGTGATGCTTGTTTGTCCTTAAAAAATTAGCATGGTATCCTACTCGAGTTTTCTCTTCCTTCCCTTTATGGCTTTTCTTGATATATCTTCACGAATTTCTTCTCTCTTCCTCTCTCATTCATTCTTTATATCTTTAAAAATCGACATCATAATTTCGTGAACACTAGATGAATTTGCAATTAAATTCACTTATATAGTACATTCATCTCATGAAAGGATGTGACTTTTCCCAAGAGGCGATACATATCAAGATTTGAATTATTCATCTTGATTCGTCCTTTCAGAGAGTGAAAATTGAATATTTGACATTCATGTGAACTCCCTGCACTTCCCCTATTTTCTTTCGATCCCACGTCATTTCATGACCATCACAGACTATTTATAACTTTTGTGATAATCCTTGACTCCAAGGTCTTTCTCTTCATTCTGCAAAAATACTTGACTTTCGTTTCTTTCTATTTATTGCATGGAAACTGTTGGCCTTCAACAACTTTCTCTTCATTGTGTGGCAATCCCTGACTTCAATGGCTTTCTCTTCTTATTGGCTAGCATTTAGGACCCGTGAAATACTCTGATGTAATCCTTTAACATGTTAAGCACCATCAAATGAATTTAAACTCACAGAACACTACAAACCCCGATGAACACTACATAATATTTTCTTTTGATGCGCGGCATGCAAACATCAAATCAAATCATCTTTTTCTTAAGTGACACACTCTTGAAAACATGAATGATAGTATTTCTAACTTATGAGATACTTAACAACATTATTTTGACATCAATGACAACACTTCCAAAAGCGATTCCCTATTGAATATGGTAGTAACAACACATATACGGATCTATAGAAGTATGTGTGTAGCGAGTTGAATCTTTGCGTAGTAACACGGATATTTTTTTTGGTTTTTTATTTCTACATTCATTAATTTCGATGTGTTGTGAAAGTGTTTTTAAGTTTTTAGTATTGCTCATAGAAGTATAATTTTTATAAAAGTCTCTTTGAATTTTTCTTCGCAAGCACAACATCATAACTTTCACCACCCTACTATCCTTGTACGGTTACATATTTCTAGCATAAAGAAATAGATCATAGTTACAAAATGCGGTGGTTAGAACAATAATTTCGATTTTTTCAATTTTTTAATTCTATCGCATAAAAACACAAAAACATGATTGTTTTTGTACATCTAATAAAAGTTAATTTATTTAAATTAAATACACCAAACAAATATAATTTACTAGTATTTTTTATTAAATTTATCTTTGATATCCTCAATTTAAGTTATAATTAACTTGATTTCGAACAATATTTTTTATCATTTATCTGTCATATGACTTTTTAAATAGTAAAAGTTCTCATTGTTGTAAAATTATCTTTGAATTATTAAAAAATATTATGTATTTGATATATATAAATTACCCAATTTTATGGTATTTATCATTTTTTCCCCATATTTTAAGTCCACCGTATTATAGTCTCCGTACAAAATTTGCTACCTTGAAACAAATATTATATTTAATGATGGTATATATTATATGCTATTACAATCCAGCTAAAAACCCATGGAGCTACTTGAAAGTAAATAAAACAGGCGGATCAAGTTTAACCTATTAAGAAAATATCATCAGCGGCATTTAATAGCAGCTTCGAGAGGATATTTCATGCACTTGAGAATCATTGAAATGTCGGGAGTCAGATCTGGAGGGATCCCTTCATTCGCACTGGACCACTGAAATTTGATGATCAGATTGGCAAGAGTAATCGGAATATGGACGCTGGCAACATCCATTCCTGCACATATTCGCCTTCCTGCTCCAAACGGCAGATATGCCATCCTCATTTTATCTGAATCAACTTCGCCCAGAAATCTACTTGGCTTGAAATCCCCGGGATCATTCCAAAGCCGAGGATCGGTAGAAATGGCGTCTAGATTTATAATCACTCCAGCTTTAGCAGGTATAGTTATGCCCATCACCTTACATTCCTCCACGGTTTCATGAACAACAGCGAGAGGCGCAATCGCTTCTTTTCTCAGGGTTTCCTTCACCACAGCTGCCAAAAATGGCAGTTTCTCCAAGTCGACTACGCATTCAGTGTTATCCCCAGAGACCGCTTCTCTTGTTTCTTCATGGACTTTCCGTTGGACGTCTGGATGGCGAATCATATAAGCCAGAGCCCATTCTACAGCTGTGGACATGCTGTCCACTGAAAGAATAAAAATCTCGAATAAATTGAAAACTATTTCTTCCTCGCTCAACCTTTTCTTACCTTCCCCACCTTCTCGATCGCCTATAGACAGCAAACAATTCAAAAAACAATTGGGCGCGTTCTGCTCAAAATATCCTTTAAAAATGCAGCCAAACTGAACAAGAGGCAATATCAGATGCAAAACGCGAGCTTTTAAGGACTTCCATCTCTTCAATGATGCAGCCTGAGAAGGAACAAAATAGCGAAATAAAGGTAATGACTCCAAAAGCACATCCATGTTTTCGTTTAATATAATACCCTCGGCTATTAATTCCTGTAGCTCGTTCACGAAATTCTCGTCCTGACAATCAGGGCCGAAGCATAATACTACCATGAAATTGATTGACATGATTTTGACCAAGTGCAGAGGCCTCACAACGCCGTTATTTTCTTTCATCTCCGCCTCCAATTTGTCGACCAGATCTTTCATATATCTCTGCTGCGAAGATCTGCAGCTTCGAATGTGAGACGGGCTGAAAACTTTGTTCTGAAGAATTTTTCTGAGCTCACTCCAGAGCTCGTTGTAAGGAGAACTAATGGTGGTTCTAAAGCCGGCGGTGGTGAATTGGTTGACGTAGCGCTTAGGACGACCCGCAAAATTGAGGCTTGGGTAACCAGCGCCTCCCAAATTGGAGCTTGGCCGGTGAGAATTACGACCGGAAATGGTCCCATCCACACGGTCATGACTGGCCCATATGACCTCGCCATGTCTGTTAACGCCGCGAGGAGAGTACCGCCCTTATTGAGCTGATGCATGTTACCCAACAATGGCAGTGTGGGTGGAGATGGGGGCCATTTCTTCTTCCTACTCTTGCTCGACTTCACTGCTGAGATAAACAGGTTGGCTATAAAAGCTGCGAGAAAGATTGAAATTAAGGCTAAAATGGTTTTTGCCTCAATATAAGAAAAGAGAGAGAGCGCATTCTCCATGGATGCAGAATTTAAATTGAGTTGTGAGATGTTATTATCTTTTCCTTCTTATAACAGTTTGTTTAAGGATATCTCTTGGCAATGGTGGATATTGGATGTATGAGAGTATGCCACGGCAGCTAAAAAGATGGTAACACCTTGACCAAAATTAAATTTTATTTTGGTGAGATTTTTTTGGGTGTTTTATGGTCTCGGCATGTGACAAGACTACATGGAGACTTTAGGCCTGGAATTTTATGGTCTCTAGATCGTTTTTGAATATTCTAACTGTAAATTACAATTAAATAAAAATCAAACCGCAAATGTAAATAGATAAATATTTATTGAACTGTAATTTTGAAAGTTCTGATTTTCTATGAAATAGTCAAATATATTAGGTAGAGATAAATATAAGGTTGTTGACACCTACAATCATGTGTTGTTGACCCACAACAAGAGGCTGCAAACACACAATACGGGATTTGTATTTGTATTGTATTTTTAATCGAACCCCTACTCATATATATATATATATATATATACATATGGGAATCAGATCTCTTTTGAAAAAATAATGGATAGATTCATTACTCAAAACCAAAATTTCTTCTGGTAATATTTTAAAAAGAGAGACTGTAAACCTAGATTTTTAAAACAAAATGAGGGTAGATTTATTATAGAGGAGGAAATTTCCTCCATAAAAACCCTACCAAAAAAACAATTGATTTCATATCCTCCATGGCTCTCCTCGTTCAACCTAAAAAATGAGAGACAAAATGGTCATGGAAAAAAACTAAAATATAAACCAAAATATGATGGATTACTACTTTTAGAGAATCAGTAAAATCTATGGCCCAGATTAAAACAATCTAAGGGATCCTATTAATTCCTACAACATGACATGGGTGAAATTTGAGTATTTAATTTAAGTAGTGCGGTGAATAAACCTAGATGGGTGGGTAACTTAGGGAAGTATTGAAATACATTGCTACAACTAGGATTAAATCGAAAATGACTTAAGGTGTTGCCCTTAACTACTTAGGAGATAATTTTAAATAAATTCCGTATGTATTCATTATGGACTAAATAAATATTACACCCTAATGATAGTTTTCTTAATTATTAGAACGAATAGGATAAATTAATTTAAATGCTTAAAAAATAATCAGTTAGATTGAAATTGTAGTTGGATTTAGTGTGTTTTTTAAATTCACGAAGTTTGGGGAATTACAACAAAATTGAGAAGTTTTTATCTATGGACATGTGGAATAGTGAGTCCAAAGGTATGAAGAGAATATACAGAGAGTTATCATCTTACTAATATCCATAAGAGGCCTAGCACCATGAAAAAACCCTTAAAACATTGGAGATAAAAATATAAATATGAGTCTCCCAAGCTTGTATCGAGAATTGGTGTTGAAAGTGATTATATATCTCATGAGGCATAGAATAAATATGTTGAGTTTAAAGTTATCCATGGTAAGACAAGGGGAATTCATGATATAATGGTGTCATGTTTCAAATTTAAAACTACAAAGTATTGATAGATAGCGTAATAGTGAGGAATTTGATCATTATTAGAGATTATGTCTTGAAAATATTTCTCTAATTTTGTGAGCACATTGCATAAGTTTAAAAGTTTTTGTTAACATTTGAGAAAAAATACATGTTATAGAACCTATTTTCGAAAGTGCACATCAATCTACATGTATAAATAAGAATGTCCATTGGTCTATGTGCTATAAATGTGTGCTCTAAGATAGGGTTGAATGTCTTAAGGACTGAAATACAACAATCTATGATCAAATTTGATTGACACAAGAAGGTGTTGACAAGTTTTAGGGGTACATGCATGGGTATAACACCTATGTGTGATTCCATTTTTCTAAGAAGATAAAAGTTATTCCATATTGTTTTATGAACAAGCAAATTAGAAGTTGCATTATAGGGATCGTGCTCATGACTTGTTTGTTTTAGTTCTGAGTTCAAGAGCTAAAGTTTGTGATTTTGGTACATATTAAGGTTAACATAATCCCAACAAAAGTATATAAGAATATTAGTTATATAAAACAATGTATAACATAGTTTTATTGTGAAGGAATTACGAGCAATAAACAACATCATCTAACAAATGTGCTTTTATGAAAAGAAATCGATTAAGACTAAAATATTGTTTTAGGACTATGTAATTTGTGTTGACCCATCTCCATGAATGATGATAAAGGTAAATGACCTTGTATTTTCTTAAACAATGAGATTACAATGATGTGATGATAGGGGGAGCATCAAAATATTATTTCATATGCTACATTTGATTTTATAGTAAGATAAAAGATGGTAAAAATTGTCTGAAGATGTGCTTTAGGGCTCTTAGTCCTAAATGTTGATGTGCTAGAGATTGGAGGCAAAGTTGTGTTCCTAACATGATATAAACCTAAGAGGTGATGTTTAGGTTGAATGAATTTGAAAGATGATGTATTTTTCAGGGGGATTTGCTATTTCAGGTCCATGAATCTAATTTTTTATTATGAAGACAAGAAAACATAGTACATTCCAAGGGGGAGTCATGTGATCAAGTAAGTTGATTGCATTGTTGTTATTATGCCTTGAGTGGTCATTTTTCATGTTTTATTTTCATATATAATTTTTCATATATCTAAAAGGGGGAGATTGTTGTCCTTTATGTCTATAGAATTGTCATTTATTTCAAATTTCATTGATGGAAAAGGGTGTCATGGTGTCATTGGTGTCTTCATGTGGTGTTTATAAAGGTAAAACATGAAGGTTGATGGGTAGTGTCTAGTTTTGGTGAAGTTCTATGGTGCTTTGGAGCATGCTCTAGTAGGCATCGTCATAGTATGAGCTCTCCAAACACTTTATGAACTGTTCATGAGGTATATCAAGGTTATTATGATGTGTGAGAGGTGTTAATGATTCTTTAAGATGTCATCATGGTCTTTTCATGAAGAGTTGTGGTTGAGTCAGCTCATTCTAGGCCCATTCATAGTCATAGTGCATTGTGCATGGTGGAGTAACATGAGAAATGGTGTAAGAAATTCTTGGTGAGACAAGTTGTATTTTTTCTGACATGGCATAACATGAGTATGAGGTATATCAGGTCATATAGCAGATGTTTAGTGGATGTATGAAGTTCTTTTGAAGCATGTTCTTGAGAACAAAGTAGGAAGAATCAAGAAAGTTTCGGTGGTGCAACTAATTCAGATGTATTTGAGCATGGAAGAGACTTGGGTAAGTTATAGGAGGTTATCATGATGTTGTGGATTAAATTTAAGGTCTAGGTAATGAATATTTTCAAAGATATTGATGTGGATTAAAATACTCTCTCCTAAAATGCTCCTCAAATAGCTCCTAAGCAACTATCTCCGAGTCAACATGGATCTTCTTCTCATTGGTCCTTCACTAGACTCTTTCTCCATCCCTCGGAAGATGGATCACAACATAGGATTTTATGTTACTAGTACAAGGGAAAAGCTTGAAGCATCCACTCAAGCTCACCAACTAGGCCTCTTCTGAAAAACCGCCTATATCCCCGAATAGTAAGATGGTCGTAGCTTCAGATCTCCTTGATATGGTCTACGGTGACGTCCGATAACCCCTAGTTCTCTCTATATGCTCCTCTCCTCCGTCGAGGGCTCGAGATCTATCCCTATGTCTTGAAATCTTATCTCCATGCCCTCTTTGTGGTGAATCTTCCCTATACTCCTCACTGTGTTAAATGTTCATGTTTCATGTTTTCTAGTTGTGCCCAAGGGTCCAAGCTTTTAACCCAAGGCTCTGATACCAAGTGTACTGCTCACAAAAATGATCAACTAAAAACAAGCTAACCCCTAACACTTATCCTGAAAATTATGAGTACTTTTTTTTTTACAAGATCAAGGTAAGAGGTTAAAAATTTGTTACAAGGATGATAATCCCATAGGTTAAAAAAACTAACTATCATCAATAAACTCCAGTTTTCAATTAAAGAACCGGATCTAGATAAATTTTAACATAATCTCAAATTTATCTCTAAGGTCCATTAATCCATTATACATTAGGAAGGTACCATAGATTAATTTACATAGTTAAATGTTTTCTTCTCTTTAGTTAATATTTAATCCTAGAAAGCTTAACCTTATGTTGATTTATTTAAACTTATTATCCTATTAACTTGGAGTACTTTCCATTGACTTCCTAAGGCTTTCCAAGAACTAAAAATATTTAACACTCTAAGGAAATTAAATGGCCCCATTCACCCATCTACAATACCCTTAAGTATTTAATATAAACATTTAAAATACATTTCTACCAAACAAAAGTAGGGTTAATCCTCCACCTTTAGATTGAAACAATCTTGGCCACAAGATTCTAGGGTTCCAAACTAGCCCTATAAATCCTTATAAATTTTTAATAAAGCCTCTCCTTCATTCTATTCTACTGATTTGGTCTATTTGTTTTGCTAAAAATATAGGTTAGAAAGGAGGAAGCCATGGGAGCAAAAGAAGAAGAAATATGGACGATTGTACAAGGAGATCTAGTTTATATTAGTTTAGATAAAAAATTTATCATTGTTATTACTTCCATTCAAGGATTGGGAGGGATTTTCCCTACCAATCTGGTTGTGGTTCAAGTTATGTGCATTTGGGTTCACTATTTGGGGCACACCCTACCCCCATAAATATAATTGAAAATAATGTTTTTAATTCACCATTTGTATGTGTTATTGCTCAAATCAATGGGATTACCCATTGTTCACTTGCTGGTGATTATTAGCTAAATTTTACAATGTAAAATTTGTATAAACCAGTTAAAATTTTAGCACAAGCACGGATCCGAGAATTTCTTTCGTAAGTGACAAAACCGCTACCTAGAGAAGAATGACAGTCTTGGGACTGCCACTCTGCTCGGGTGGAAAACCATGAACTTTCAGTCTATGAAGTGGTGGTTCTAAGACCACCGCCTTGCCTAAGTGGCAGTTATGAAACTACCGCTCTGCATAGGGAAGCGGTCCTATTTCTTAGAAACATAACCTAAAATTCTAAGTTTTCCCAAAAACAAAAGTTACTAAAAGGTACTAAGATGTGTTATGAGCTTAGTTTTATGCACCTAAAGTCTCCAGTTTTGTGATTTCTTTCCATTTGATCATTTCCTAATTAAAATTACTCATTTCAAACATTTTGAAATACAATAGTAACAATAACATCTACAAGGTCTATTCCATTTTGTTCAACTAATTTTCTTTGAATTCCAAGAGTAAAAACAAAGGATTTATATCTACTTCTACATTGTTATTTTTCTAATACAAAATGCAACAATTCCCTATTTAAAATTTGTTGTCTCTTTAATTTTTAGTACAACTCAAATATCAAAAGTAACTACAAAAACTTTCTTTTACATTCAGGTTTACTATGCATGCATTTTCAACTTCTTACAACTTCTATATTTCCTTATTTCACATTTACAATAAAACAACTTCACAATGAAAGTAAACTTTCTTTTCCACTGAAAATAGTTCATATCTTTTAACATAAAGAACTAGTTTTCTCACAATACAACCAAGATTTCAACTAAAGAGAATTAGTTTCTTTTCTTATAACAAAACTAACTCTACAGTACAAATCTTTCTTATTTATTTTCTTATTTGTTTCTTTCCACATACAATACCACTTTAATAATAATTATTTGAATACAACTTTGTTTCCCAAGATCAATACAATTTCCTCCACTTGAAGTGGAAAAATCATACAATAATGAAAGATAAAATAAAATACAATATTACAAGTTCTTCCACTATAAGTGGGAATAACACAAAGGAAATTTTATTACAAGAAGGATCTTCTTAGGGACTTCAACAAAAGATTCAAGCTTCACAACACCAACAAGATAGATCCTTCAAGATTTTTGGATTCACAACAAAATGGGGGGTGAGGCAATGCTCTCCACCCAACAAGATATCCAATGAAGAGGACAAGCCATCCTCTCCATTCGCCCCCACCCCCAACCACATTATAGCGGGAGATGATTCCAACACATGGTAACAATAAGCTTCCACAACACAAAACTTGTTTAACAACCATTCAAACCACATTTCAATCATCTACACCACAAGAATGAAATAAAAACAACTAAAGAAAAAGTAAACAAGGAATAAAATGAAATTCAAAGGATGAAGACCTATGGGGAGGCCACTTATGCCTCCTAATGGAAATGGGTACCCACCCTATAGTGCCCACTTCCCTTTGACACATTTTGATACTGATCATGATATTGCTGATTGTATTATGGACATGATTATGGACTTTATTATAGTGTGATGTTAGATGTGAGATCATGGATTATTGTTGACTTGATTCAGTTATGATGCATGATGATTATTACAGACATTTTGGATATTAATGTTGATATACTTTTTGACAAGGATATATTATGGATGTTGTTCGTACTTGTGATGTTTGGATATTGTGAGTACACCTAGATATGGAAATTATTGGTTGATGATATAGTTGTCGATAAAACAATACATGATATTGTTAGATTGCATTGATGTTGTTGTGCATATATATATATATATATATATATATATATATATATATATATAGATGATTTTGGGAGTTATATTTATATTATTTTGGATGTTTTGATATGTCCATGAGGCTGAAGGAGGTATTCATGTGTTGCAAGTAAAATATCACAACAAACATCGGGGATTGGAGACCAACCACATTGGAATTCTAGATGAATTCAACAAGGTCACCATGGCAACTAGTATTTTCTTATGCA
The DNA here is from genome assembly GCA_018340775.1 of Taxus wallichiana var. yunnanensis. NCBI lineage: Eukaryota > Viridiplantae > Streptophyta > Pinopsida > Cupressales > Taxaceae > Taxus > Taxus wallichiana. The sequence continues at coordinate 673,612,970 of CM031238.1, read as the reverse complement.
CGATTGTGTGTATTAGGGATTTCCATGGGGGATCAACTTTAAATGTAACCAAGGGGTTTATGTATTTGTCTTTTATTTTACCCTTTTGTTTAATGTTGCATGTGTTTATTTTGTGATGGATTTTCCCCTTTCTTTATTTATTAAATGGTGTGTAATTTGGTGAGTAATCACGTTTTTAAGTTGGTTAATTCAAATATATCATAAGAAAGTAATTAATAGAGTTTTTGGCCTTGATTAAAGATGTGTAAGTGATGTGTAAGTTAACTTTTGAGTGTGAAACACTCTACCTTCTTGGAAATTCGAAATTGTCCTTGGAGGCTGATTTTGGAGGCCTGTGGGACAAGTTTAACTTGTCCGATACATCTTAAATTTAATTACCAACCATACCTATGGTTGGAGAGTTGAGATTAGACTTTTATAATGCTTTTTGAGAAGGAAAATTGTAGGTTTTAATTGCAACTTTTCTTGCATGATTTAATTTCAATCCTTTGGGGTGTGGGTTGGATTTTAGTGTGTAAGTAAATTGTCATATTATTCACTCACCTATTTATTATGCATTGGATAATGAAGTTGAATTTTGGGGTTGGAATTGAGGATGTGTGATGTGACATCCTACATGGACCCACCTCATTCTCTTCCCATCCCTCTTCTATAAAATTCGAACTCCTTGCCTTGTTTTGGGTTGCTTGACTTTGGAGACTTCATTCTTGGGTGAATTCTTTTCCTATTTTGGAGCTCTTGCTTTGAGAAAACTTTGGGTAGATTTATGCATGCTTGTGCTTTCCTGATTTGAATTGATTTCATTGGGATAAAGCTTGCTGTTTCGGAACTTGGAACAACACCATCATGGAGAGGTAGGAGCTTGACTCTTGAAATGCTCTTCTTTTATGAACGTAATAATGTATGAATTTTATGGCAAGTTTGTGGGTTGTTCAGTAGATGGCCTAGGAATGGTGTAAGAGAAGACTATGGGGTTATTTTGTGGGAGGTAGAAGTGTGTTTTAGGGATGTATAAGAGTGGAGAGAGTTGGGATTTGGGTTCCACCTTATAAATAAATAGCTTGGATTTATTTACTTGTTATGGGGTGCCATAAGAGGTTTGGGAGGCATAAGGAAATGTGAGGAATATAGGGTACTTGGGGAGCCATAAGGGCGTGTCAAGGATTTGAAATGAGATATATATATATATATATATATATATATATATATATATATATATATATATATATATATATATATATATATATATATATATATATATATATATATATATATATATATATATATATATATATATATATATATATGTATATATATACATATTTTGTTGGTTTTTTCTTAGGTGGTGATACCCATTTCCCCTTTAGGAGGCATAAGCAGCATCCCCCATAGTTTCTTGCTCCTTTGGCTTGCTTGAGGAAGCCTTAGTATTGTTTGTCAAGTTTTAATGTAGTTGTAGAACTAAATTCTATTTTGGATTGTGTTCTTATTGTGATTATGTTGCTTTTGTGGTTGTGGAAGCCTGTTGTTTCCATGATTTATATCACATATTTTATTGCATTGTGGTTGGGGCTCAGGGACCAATGAATAAGGATGAATTCTCCTCTTGGTTGGGTGGATAGCGTTGCCTTTCCCCTACTCCTGTTGTGATCAAATTGGAAGAATGAGAAATTTACATGTTGTTGTTCTGGAGTTGAGATAAAGATAGTTTGACAGTCCCTTGTGAAATGAAATATTATTGTAACCTTTCCCACTTGAAGTGGATGAGCTTGTATAAATTTGTAATAGGAAGATGTTGGAGTGTTTAGGAAGTGTAATTTGGAATGTGAAAGAATCATATGTACTTTGTATGTTGTATTTTGTAATCAAATAAAAAGAAAGTTGTAAGGGTTTCATTTGAATTAATAGAAGTAGTTTTGTCTTGTCCATATGATATTATTATGTTGGAAATTTTTATTTAACATGCTCTATGAAATCCTTGTTTGGAAAGTGGAAAAGTGAAACATGTGAGAAGAAAATGTATTATTCTTCCCCGTATATAATATATGATTTTGGAAAGAATAATAGAAGGAATTTGTAAAGTTGTCTTTTGGAATAAATAAAGTATTGCATAACCTTCCTCAAATTTTATCACTATATTGAATTTAATCATCTAGATGTGAGTTTTAATCTCTATTTGAAAGGAAGAAATGCATATAAAGGAAGTGTAATACTCATCTTTTGAAATATGTGAAAATTTGAAATCAAAGATGTATTTTAGTTTTGAATAGTTGAATTGAATCAAATAAATGTTTTAGATTATAATTAGAACATATTATAATACTTGGAAGAAGAAAATGACAAATAAACCCTTTAGAAATTTGATCCATGTCTTGTATTTTCAAATTGGCAATTATTTAATCCAAAATGCACAGACCAAACCTGAAACAATGAAATAACAAACTAAACAATTAAATTGAAGTATTTTTCCCTAAATGAATCCAATTAGACAAAAATACTTAAAGGAAATCTTTCAAAACCTAAGAAAACCGAGTTCAAAGCTTTCACAGTTGTTTTGCTATCAAAATTGTAAAATTTCAAATTGGAATTCAATCAAATAGATCTACCTCACAAAATTATCCTAAATCCACCTAAGAATAATTCTCCATGTCTATTTGAAATGTTGAGAGAGGAAGAACATCAAATAAAAAATTTAACATGTTAAAATTTACCAGTTTGCACTGTAAAATCCTACAAATATTTTTCTTGAAATTGACCCGCTAAAATTTATAAAAATAAAAAATTAATGATCTTTGACTAAAGAGGACGTCGAGATATTTCCAAAATTCCTCATTTTCCCAAAACCGATCCCTCAATCAAAACTTATGGCCTTAAAAAAATTCTTCACTTGGCATCAAAAATAAAATAAACATTGAGAAAACATTTTCTTGGCGGGCGTGGGCCCGAAATTTTGCCCTTAGTAATTAAAAAAAATTGGGAAAATTTTCTTAATTTTCCCTGCCAACCCGTAGCCAATCAGAGGCTACCACGTGGCACCATGAGGTTTCTATGGAGGGGTGGACCCCTTTTTAAGCTTAGCGCTTCGGGAATTTTTTTGGAATTTTTTCCAAATTTTCCCCGCCGGCTCACCGGGCCACTGACCAATCGAGGTGATGCCATATAGCATCACAAGGCATCGGTAGAGGAGCGGGTACCTTTTTTCCTTTTTACATTTAGGAAAATTTTGGGAAAATTTTTAAAATATTTCCTGTCGCCTGCTGGCCCATAGCCAATTGGGAGCCACCACGTGGCATCGCGAGGTGCCGATAGAGGCGCAGGTGAATGCTACCCTCTTAGCCCTTCGGGGTGTTAAAATAATTTTCTCCCCACTGCCCCACATTCCCTACACTAACTTGGGAGGTGCAACGTGTCCCTTGTGGACTTGTCGGAGCTTGGGTGCAAAGTTGGCTTTCACCCTGCATGCGAAGTTTTTTTTTTTAAATGTCTCTCGCCACCCTGCTCTCCCCATGCTGACTTGGGAGGGGGGTGCCACATGTCCCTAGTGTACTTGCAAACCGGTGGGTGCACGGGTACAATTTTTTTTTTTTTTTTTCCATGCACGTGAAATTTTCCAAAAGTCTCCATGTGGCCTCTCGACCCACCCGTGGGGCACATTTTCACCCCTAGGCCCGCAAGCCCGCTCTTGGGGAAAATTTTCACCCCAAGGCCCGCCAGCCCGTAACTTGAAAAATATGAGGATTTAGGAGGACTTATTTATATTAATGGAAAGGTGCAGAAATTTCCTATCCAATGGGAAGGATTTAGGGAAATTTTTAAGGCATTGAGTGTGAGAAAAATAAAGTTGAACCTTTAAGCCTATTAGAGAGTGGGTACGGTGAGGAATTACCCTCTGAACCTAATTGAATCTTCTAACCTTAAATTTTGGACCTTAAGACCTCTAATAATTTTTGATAAAAGAAAAGTATTTCTAGTGGATTAGAATTATTCTAGAACCTGTTACTGACAAATTTTGTCTTGTAACCCTGTTGTAGATTCTTTTAATAAAAAAAATTTCCATAATTTTTCCTAATTAATCCTAGGTTGTTCTTGGGTCTCAAGTGGGTTGTTTTAGTGGGAGTTACACTTGGTATCAGAGCCATGGGTTCAAATCTTGGACCCTTGGGCACACTATAAAACTTGAGACATGAAATGTAAACCTATCACATGTTTAAATCTAGAAAAAAACCCTTGTTGAAAATTGACAAAAAGGAAGAAAAAAGAAATACGTATATAAAAAAATTACATTACTCTGTTCAATTAAACTGCTAGAATTAAAATAAAAATAAAATAATAATTTGTTTGAACTATTGTACTTTCTTAGCGGTATTTTTTCTAAACCCGGGTAACTAAGAATGTCAATTTAAATTGATTTTGTTTTGTGAACTTCTAATGTAGTGGAAACTTGGTTCCCCTTTGAAAATGTGTCGTTTTACAAGTCCTAAATCTTGATCTAATTGTATGATGCGTTAAGCCCTTTTGAGACCCTTCCTTATTGGATTTTTTTGAATGATAAATAGTATTATGTGATTATTGTGGTTGGACAATAGTGATTGTGTTCTGGGGTTGATAAGAGTTAATTAGAAGTTGTTTAGAGTTTCCTTCCTTCGGTGGTTAGGAAATATGGTCTAGTTGTTAGTTTTTCATTTTGTTATCCATATGGCAAAGTGGACATTAAATTTGGTTGTCGTTTATGACCCAATCCTATGTATGTGTCCTTAGAATTGACCTCGAGGTAGAGTACCCCTATTGGTGGCCATGAAGAGCTGCAGAGTGAATTTCGTGTTAAATTTTGTGCTTTACATTCATAATCTTGTGTTATTTTATCAAGGACTAGCATCTTATTTTATAATTGATTTGAGAACCTCTGAGGCTTTTTTATTTATTTATATTTTTACAAGAATTTTCAGACTTTGCAATGTGGCTACTTAGCCCACTTTCCTTGATCGCTGATATTTCTTGGATTTTACTTTGACTAGTGACTCAGAGCTCATTATCTATTGGCTACTTAGCTAAATGTTACATGATTCTCACTTGCATGTTGTTGAGTTGGTCCTACACTCTTTGTTGCCTTGTGACATTTTGTCATATGGGGGTACACCTTAGGTGTCTTAAATTTCCTCTTAGGTGCTTAAAGTTATGCCTTGGTTATAGATGCACAGAACCTTAAGTGTTTCTAAGATCTTAGAGTGATTTTTTCATTGCTTGACCTTGCTAGTTAGAGAGTTCGTTGTGTTGTGCATTTTTTTGTTGGCGATATGTTAGCGGTGGTGGTGATTCTCTTACAATCTGATAAGAGCTTGAACCTTGTTGGAGTAGAGGTATTTAATTGTGGGATGATGAATTTTGTTAGGATCAGATTGCTTTGGGGTTGTGTGTGGATGTTAGTGGAAAAGTGTTTGTCCGGTAGTGGATTTTCTTCGATGGCATGTTAATTTTTATTAGGATTTCCATATTTCATTATATAAAGTAGTGAATTGAGAGTTGTTTGCATCTTGGTAATTATTATTAGAATTAATCCCATTCAAGTAATGTGTGTAAATTAAGTGTGTTTGTTTTCTCTCTCGACCTATAAATAAGTATACCCTTTCCTTAACTTTTTAAGTTACTATGAATAACACTCTATGATCTATTAATCTTGGATTACATGGAGACACTTATGGATGCTTTGATGACCATGACATTGGTGATGTCAGTGTAATTAGACCTTAATAAGTTAATCTCTGTGGTATTTTATAATGTGATTCTTCTTGCAAAACTGTAACTCTTGGTTGTAATGCCATGTTGAATAGATAGCTGATTGTCTTCTTACATTTGATGCTTTCTAGTGAGTATGTGGTGTTCTTATAGTTAAAATATTTCCTTTTCATTTCAATTTCTTTGTTGGTTGTATCATGTGGTAATATTGGTGTAGATTTGAAAACTTTCCTTTTCTTATCATGTGAGTAAAATGTTTTCGCCAAAACAACAAACATCGTTAAACCCTAGTAGATCAGTAAAAGTAATCATGCTTCCTTAATGAGCCTTGTAAATTCTTTTGAGAACTTGTAGAAACCCACTAAGAATGTTTTATGATACTTGTAGTTAGTGGAAAAATCTCAAAATATTTTTCTCATCCATGTCGGTTGATAGATTACTAGCCCTTACAAAAGTAATAATGTGTTCTCTATGATTAAATGTCCCTTGTTTCCTTAGAATTAAAAATGTGATGTAATGATTTACCTCTGTCTCCCATAAAAGTAATAGTGTGATATGTTTACCCTTCCTTCTCATTAAATTTTTAATTAACAATTTGACTCGCCCAAACATCATAAAACTATAATTGAGGAGATTTAGCCTTGAAGCTTAACAAATAAACTGGAACTTAGAAAGAGAAAATGGTCCTTGCTTTAACCTTGGTAGATTAATAGAAGAAATAAAAACCATGTAGAAGAACAGAAAGGAAAAAACCTTGTCCATCTACCTACCCTAGAGTAAAATAAATACTTTTTTCTCTTTTCGACTTACTGAGAATGGCGAGATATCATGCCCCTTAGTGGTCCTTATAACAAAAACTTGTGATGTCATAATAGGAGGAAGTTTAATTAAGAAAAATCGGAAAGGAATGTGCTTGAAAATGAAACTACCACTTTTGAATTAATTAGTTGAGTTATAAAATAGGAATGATTTATGTGTATTGAGTGCAATGTTTAGTTGGACTTGTAGTTCTATCACCTACCCCATTTGTGAAACACCGGTGGATACTAATGTGTTCTAATTTCTTAGTACTTTCTTATTCATAGATGTATGTGTCTTTCTTTGTGGGAGTTTTGAGTCATCATACCCTTATCATCCCACTGACTTGATGAGTGTGAATTGTGGCCCTTTTGGATTGAGACTTATCTCTTGTTTAAGAAGCAACCTCCTTACGTGTTGTCTTGTCCTTGGAGACCTAAGTTATTGTAATTTTAAGGCAACATATGTTAAGGATATAAAATAACTTTGGGAAGTCTTCTTTTCTTCGGATTTTCTTGGGTCACCTTGTTATTGTTGCCCCTTTTCCATTAGGATGGAAAGTGCAAGATGGTGTTATTCATTTTTGATATGATGCACCCTTGGATTATAGTTAGACCCCATGTTATTTATTCTTTTCCCTAGTGACCTTGAGTGGTCCTTGGTGTTTCTTGTGCTCTCTTTAAGGTTATTCCAAGATTGAGTAGGAAATAAGATAAATAAATCCCATTGTGTTATAATTTATGATGCCTCTTACATTGTTATGTTAGTTGAGAAGGGAGATATATATATATTTTTCTTCTGCTAAATGGTGGACATCTCTATATTTGGTTGGTATGGTGTGTTCGATTCTTAAAAAAAAGTGTAAAAATCAGACTATAGGAAAACTTGTGTGGTCTTGACTTTGCTTGTATTACCATGAAAAGTTAATTATACCATCTCGAGTTATAGAAGTGATTTCTGGAATAGTTCCTTGATTTTAAATGTTGTTTCGATTTAGGTGACCTTGTTGACTAACCTCATCCTATGTGATCCTCAAATTCTGGGACCTTGAGTAGACTTGTTCCTTGTACAAATTTGGTCATAGTTGATTTTTGCTAGCCTTGTCTAGATAACGAACCTTGAAATCATGACTTAAACTTAGTAGAATTTTAACTTTTATTATTGTAGCATGTTGTATTCCTTGGGAAACTATGTGCTCATTCTCAAATTCATGGAATTCTCCTCATTATTCCTCTACTTGGTGGTTACCCTTAAGACTCTTTTGAAATCTTCATGTTATATTGTTTTGTGTGGTATCTTGGTTGATAGTGTAAATTTACTCTCTAGATTTAAGTGTTCATAGACTTACATGCAGAAAGTTTAGAAATCATCGCTTGCAATCTCCCTTCTTCTATCGAATTGCATTGGACCTAAATTAGGTTCTCTAGACCCACACTTGTTTGAAGCAAGCAATCCCATAATGGAGTGATCCTTTTTCTATTCCATTTGTTCTTATTTCTCTTTCCGGTGACTTCTAGGAGGAAGTTGAGTCTAGGGGAGGGGATGTAGTGCCCACTTCCCTTTGACACCTTTTTGATCTTGATCATGATACTACGATTGTATTATGGACATGATTATGGAATTTATTATAGTGTGATGTTAGATGTGAGATCATGTATTATTGTTTACTTGATTCGGTTATGATGCATGATGATTATTAAAGACATTTTGGATATTAATGTTGATATACTTTTTGACAAGGATATATTATGGATGTTGTTTGTACTTGTGATATTTGGATATTGTGAGTAGACCTAGATATGGAAATTATTGGTTGATGATATAGTTGTCGATAAAATAATACATGATATTGTTAGATTGCTTTGATGTTGTTGTGATTCATATATATATAAGTGATTTTGGGAGTTATATTTATATCATTTTGGATGTTCTGATATGGTCACGAGGCCGAAGGAGGTATTTGTGTGTTGCAGGTTTAAATATCACAACAAACATCGGGGGATTGGAAACCAACCACATTGGAATTCTAGATGAATTCAACAAGGTCACCATGGCAACTAGTATTTTCTTGTGCGCACTTGTGTGTATTAGGGATTCCCATGGGGGGATCACCTTTAAATGTGACTAAGGGGTTTTATGTATTTTTCTTTTATTTGACCCTTTTGTTTAATGTTGCATGTGTTTATTTTTTGATGGATTTGCCCCTTTCTTTATTTATTAAATGATGTGTAATTTGGTGAGTAATCACGTTTTTAAGTTGGTTAATTCAAATATGTAATAAGAAAGTAATTAATAGAGTTGTTGGCCTTTACTAAAGATGTGTAAGTGATGTGTAAGTTAACTTTTGAGTGTGAAACACTCTAACTTCTTGGAAATTCGAAATTTTCCATTGCGGCTGATTTTGGAGGCTTGTGGGACAAGTTAAACTTGTCCCATACCTCTTAAATTTAATTACCAACCATACCTATGGTTGGAGAGTTGAGATTAGACTTTTATAATGCTTTTTGAGAAAGCAAATTGTAGGTTTTAATTACACTTTTCTAGCATGATTTAATTTCTGTCCTTTAGGGTGTGGGTTGGATTTGAGTGTGTAAGTTAATTGTCATATTATTCACCCACCTATTTATTATGCATTGGAGAATGAAGTTGAATTTGGGGGTTGGAATTGAGGATGTGTGATGTGACATCCTACATGGACCCACCTCATTCTCTTGCCTTCCCTCTTTTATAAAATTTGAACTCCTTGCCTTGCTTTGGGTTGCTTGAGTTTGGATACTTCATTCTTGGGTGAATTATTTTGTTTTTTGGAGCTCTTGCTTTAAAGAAGTTTTCATTTGAAAATCTATTGATTTACGACCTCTGTCACTTTCCTTTTCCCCGTGTTGTGCCTAGTTAATCTTTGTTGCCATTTTTAATTTGTTCTTGGGTCATGGATCATTTATGGGTCCATGGTTTTCTCCTTGTTTCTTTGTTCCTCTGGAAAAGTCCAAAAAAATCAGGTTTTATCATACCTTTCGGTCTCCACAGTCGGGATTTGTCTTCCTTGTCATTTCTGCCCTAAATACTTGAAGAAAATGAGTGGATGTATCTTTGAAAAACATATTTGAGTCTTGTAAATGTTTCTAAACTCTCTATCCTTGAAGAAATTTTCATTTTCTGGCTCGAATGATCATTTTTCTATATTTTACGGTTTGTGACGGGCATTTATCTCCGATCAAATTTGCATCCTTGCATTGATAGGGGACGTGGCTTCTTTTGGATGGTCAAGGGATGGTAGGTGAATGATTTAACTTATCACCTTTTGCCTTTATGGTGAAAAATTAAAAATTGGTCACGTGGCCCCACTTGTATCTAATTGGTTCTTTTGGTGCTTACATGGCTTCTTTCAATTGGATGGGGTGCGGAGGGTCTGTTTTTAAACTTGTTCTTTTTTTCCTACGTTGGAAAAAAGTTTGAACTTGCTCTGCAGCCCCCCCAGGCTCTGATTGGACAAAATTTAAGGGCAAGGAAAACATCTCGCTTTGACCCCGCAGGAGGACACGTGGAAGGTTCCAATTTTTTCAAGGACAGAGCTTCGGGGAAAACTTGGAAAATTTCCCCTTTTCCAAAAGGGGAGTGAAATGTCATAATTTGGTTGAGGTCCCACTAGGGCCCACCTTAGGACACGTGTCAGGATCATTTCCGAGGGTGGAGATGCGGAGAAAAATATGAAATTTTCCCAAAAGTTGTAAAAAGTAAGAGGAAGCCCACGAGCTCCGTTTTTAAGATTGGATCTTCCACATGGATGGCCCAAATTCAAAGAAAAGATCAATGGCAAGTGAGAGTCAAAATATTATTTTCCCTCCATTTTTCTATAACACGTCTAGAAGTGCAAGTTTTCATGATTCTTTGGTTTTTTCTACACGCCAAGAAGAGAAGAAAGTTTATGTTCATATCTAAAATTTGGTGGGAAGATCTAGAAGGTGTCTTTCACCATTAAAATGGTCTGACTTTTGTGTCGGATCAGATTTTCCATTTTTCTTCTCCCAAGCACACAAGGAGCCATATTTGATAGATCATGGGTGGAAGTAGTTGGAAAATTGAAGGAAGACTGATCTACTAGAGAAAAGAGTTGAATGTGGGAGGCATTCGATGAAATTTACCCCATTAAGCACTTAGAGACTTTTTGCAGATTTGATCTATGAGAATCATGAAAGAATCATGGCGAACACTAGTGCATTAAACATTTTTTTCTTTTGGGGAGAAGGGGATTTGTTTTAAATGTTATAAATTGCACAAATTTTTCATGTAAATGGTTGGGAGTTTTTGGAAAAGTCATAGACTGATTTTTCTAGTAGAAAAAGCTTGACAGAGCCCATCCCTTTTGAGAATTCATCTAAGAAGCTTGTATATCTCTCTTTGTATCAAATTCAATCGTGTCAAGGTGGTTGCAAGTGTATAACCATTGAAAAGCTTTGAGATTGTACTGGAAACTTTCCCCTGCTGATAAATTTGATCAGACTTGAGTTATTTTATGTTAATCTTGAGTAAAGTGTATTTATTTCATCTCTTAATGCATGCAAGTAATTTTTTTTGTTTTTGTTGCAATATTGTACCAAAATCTAGCCCAATCAAATAGGTATCATTCCTTTTGATAGTTTAGTGGCATCTGCAATCTCATTTCTCAAAATAGCCTTCATCTAGGATTGAGATAAACGATTTAAAATCACTTTTCTTTCATTTTGTCAAAAGAGATTGTCTGTAAGCCTCTTGATGTATTTTAGGAGTGGTTTGATTTGAATCTTGGTTCTTTATGAGTTTTATGACTTAAGCCTTTGTGATATAATCCCATAGGTTATGTGAAAGAGTGTTAAGTTGGGCCTTTATTGAGGCACATATTCTAGTTGAAGAGACATTTTTAACTTTTGTGGTATTTTGTTAGCTAAAATTCCTCCATTTTGCATAATCTCTCAAGGATTTGGTGAGTCAAGTTCATCCTATCTCCCCTCCCACCAAAATTTATTTAAAAAACATCCAATCCTATCCACACTACCCCTGTTTTTCTCTATATACCCACAAAAGAACAAAATCTATTTGCCAAAGTATGCAGGATAAATCAGGGTCTCAAATATCTTTAGTAACCTTTGCCTTGTTGTGAAAGTATCTCCATGATCTGGAAGTGACAACTCATGAGAGTCAAATCTGGTGTTTTGATCATATTTTCCCCAAGGTCTTCTCTACAAAATTTATGCAAAAGAAGGGTACTTGTATCTCCTTTCTGATAACAGAGGTTACAAAATAGGTTTTCTTACCTTGGTTGAAAGGCACAACCTAAAATAGTTAGGATAAGATCATATCCTTTTAAGGTGCTACCCATCTCTCCACAAATCCAAGCAATAAAGGAATAGTCAGACCTCCTGTCCAGCTACAAAATGACATATATTTATGATCTAGCTACCTCTAAGCTCCATGTTGAATCAGTGTTGCTGCTTGGTCTAAAAAGGAGAACAAATTTGGGTACCAACATGTTCCATGCTTGTGCTTGGCTGATTTGAATTGCTTGCATTGGGATAAAGCATGTTATTTTGGAACTTGGAACAACTCCATCATGGAGAGCTAAGAGCTTGAATCTTGAAATTTTTTTCTTTTATGAATGTAAGTGTTAATGTATGAATGTTTTGGAATGTTTGTGGGCTATTGGGTAGATGGCCTAGGAATGGTGTAGGAGAAGTCAATGGGGTTATTTTGTGGGAGGAACAAGTGTGTTTTAGGGAGGTATAAGAGTGGAAGGAGTTGGGATTTGGGTTTCACCTTACAAAGAAATAGCTTGCATTTATTTACTCATTATGGGGTGCCATAAGAGGTTGGGGAGGCATAAGGAAATGTAAGGAATAAGGGGTTCTTGGGGAGGCATAAGGGCATGTCAGGGATTTGAAATATATATATATATATATATATATATATATATATATATATATATATATATATATATATACATATATATATATATATATATATATATATATATATATATATATATATATATATATATATATATATACATATTTTGGTGGTTTTTTCTCAAGTGGTGATACCCATTTCCCCTTTGGGAGGCATAAGAAGCATCCCCCATAGTATTTTTCTCCTTTGGCTTGATTGAGGAAGCCTTAGTATTGTTTTTCATGTTTTAATGTAGTTGTAGAACTACATTATATTTTGGATGGTGTTCTTATTGCGATTATGTTGCTTGTGTTGTTTTGGAATCCTATTGTTTCCATGAGTTGGATCATGTAGTGCCCACTTCCCTTCGACCTCATTTTGTTTTGTTGTTTTCGAGACTGATTACTTCACTATGGATTTATTATGACTTCTTGACTTAGCATGTTAGTAGATATCACAGACATTGGACTGTTATTGATTTGATCTTTATATGATGCATATGGTTTACTGGTGGACATTTGATGACGGTATTTGTATACTTTTGACAGGGTTATTTATCTTTAATTATGACATGTGATATGTTTAATCATTTTGAGTAGAACTTGATAATTGGACTAATGTGATGATCGTTTTAACATAAATGAAATATGAAATAGAAATGTGCTAGAAAGTGTTAGTGATATCATACTTGCATAGATGATAGTAAATCAGGTGTCGTTTATTTTATATTATATTGTATATTTGGCATGAATGTTTTAATGCGGCCAACAGGCCGAAGGAGGTATTCTCTGTTCTGCAGGTATACTATATTCACAACAATATTGGGGAGTGGAGACCAACCACATCAAAATTCGAGAAGAATCTAGCTAAGGTCACCATGGCAACAAGTAATTGTGTGTGTGTTAGAATTATCTAGTAAAGGGAAAATTGTGACCTAGGGATCATGTGTTGTTTTGTTTTAATTTTTCCCTTTTATTATGTTAGTATGTGTTTCTCTTAGTAAGTGAAATTTTACTTGGTCTTATTATTCATATTCTTTGGATTGGTGTTACCCCTTTGTTAGCCATGGGTTGTAGTGGCTTAATTAACCTAATTTGAATTTTCCTAAACTAATTAAGAGATGTGACCAAAGAGAGCTCATTTATTAGGATTTGATTTACTTAGGATTTTGTGTGGATTGATGGGTGTTGAGTTTTGAGTGTAGCACACTCTACCCCACATGGGAAACTCGAATTTGGCCTTGGAGGCCAAATTTCAAAGCTTGTGGGACAAGTCAAATTTTGTCCCACACCTCTTAAAACCCCATGCCAACACTACCTATGGGATGGAAGGCCAAATTTAGGGTCTTTTAGGTGTTTTGGAGGGATAAAAAGGGTAAAATATTAATTGCACTTTCTTTCAAATTTAATTTTGTCCTTTGGGGGGAGTAGGCTTAGTTGGAGTGTGTAAGGTGCTTGCCCTTCTTTCAACCACCTATTAATGGTGCATTGGAATTTGATGTTGACCAAATGATTTGGAGTGGAGGGAAAAGGAGGTGGCATCCTACTTTGAGCCACATCATCCCTCCCTCTCTTTTCTCTATTTATTTGATCCTCTTGTTTGTTTTGGGGGTTTTTTTTGGAAGTTTCATTTTTTTGTATTTGGTATTTTGGAGAGGAGAGGATTTGGAAAGAGTTTTGTGGATTTTGAGCTTGTTGATACTTGTGGGAATTTTGTTGGAGCTTGTGGATGCTTGCTTGACCTTTGGAGGGATTTGAGACTTCATACTTGGAACAAGCTCTACCATGGAAAGGTAGTAGCTTCACCTTTGTTGTATTATGTTTTCTTCTTTTTGTTATATGAATGAGTACATATGTTGTGTTGAATTTTGTTTTTGCAATGCTTGTTGGGAATGGGTAGAATGCCTAAGTGGGGATTGGGAGGAGACTATGGGGAGTTTAATTGAGGGAGGCATAAGAGATCATGTTCTTGAGGAAGGAGTTTGGGTTGGGTGCCCACCTTGTAAGAGAAATGTTAGCATTTTCTTCTTGTTTTACTTTGAGGGAGCCATAAGAGTTGAGGGAGGCATAAGGGTGAATGGAGGGGATAAGGGGTACTTGAGGGAGGCATAAGAGTTGTTAGGGGTATTGTGTTTTGCATTGGAGGCTTTTAGGTGGCACCCATTCCCATTGGGAGGCATAAGTGGCCTCCCCATATGTCTTACTCTTATGGCTTTCTTGATAAGCCTTGTGACTTTGTTGTTTTGATGGTCTTCCTCTTGTTGAGTTGTTGATTCTTTTGTTTTGAAGGATTATGGAATGCATGTGAAATGTTATGTGTAGTTATGTGGAAGCTAGTAGTTGCCATGAGTTGGATTTTCTCCCATTGTGATGTGGTTGGGGCTCGGGGGCCAATGGAGAGGATGGCTTCTCTTCTCCATTGGGTATCTTGGTTGGGAGGAGAGCGTTGCCTCTCCCCTTATTTTGTTGTGAATCAAGCAAACTATGGAGGAGCCACCTTGTTGATATTTGGAGCATTGGAACCTTGTTGATGACAATGTGAAACCACCATGTATTTTTACCCACCTTGAGTGGAGGAAAAATGTAATATTGCTTTGTATTTTAGCTTCCAATGTTGCAAATTTGTTTCCACATGAAGTAGAAAATGTTGTAACAAGAGTTGAGGGAAAGACAATTTATTCATTCTCCTTCTCACTTGGCTTGGAACCCCTTATGAATAAGTTGATCTTATTGAAATGCTAGTAGTTCTTGCTTTAAAAATTAATGAAAATATTGTTGAAAACCTCTTGAGGAATGTTGGGAAATTACAAAATATAGATATATATTGAAATTCATTTTATTACTTAAGAGATGTATTGAAAAAGTTGGAATGTTAGTGCTCTTTATCTTCTTACATTGTTGATCGATAGACTTAAGTTTTTAGATAGTTTTCATTACGCCAATGAAGTAATTTTAGTTCTAGATTCATTATGTTCTTCCCCATTTAAGAAATTATTGAAAATCCATTTACAAATTATTAAAGGAAATGAAATCAACCTATTCGAAATCCCATGCAATGTCTATTAAAATTGGATAGAAATAAATTTTAATGCAAATATTTTAAACTTATCAAGTTCAATATCCAGCACTCCTTAATGTCTAATAAAGGTACTAATAGTTTGAATATTATCCATATTTAGGTATTATTAAAACTAATGGATTCGCTAGTATTAAATCCTATTTATAACAATACACTATTAAATATTCCCTTTATATTAACAAAGTATATTATTGTAAGCTATAGCCAAGAAATAATATTAATTAAAAATATGCAAAGGAACCTATGGACGTATACGTGTTTACGGCGCTTTCCAAGGTCTTGAAACGCTCATACCAATGCCAAAACAGACTGTGCTTGAATACATATAAAATCCTACATACATGTAATATAAAATAAATTAGATGATGATGTATCTCTGTTTAACCATTGTGTATTCAGACTGTAAAAAAAAAAATATACACGCAGAAATGCTTATATAATTGCCAAACAAATCGTGCTTCATGTATATTCTGTTATGAAACAGATCCGCCGCTTGAGATTCTCCTCCATGAGTTTACAGTGCAAAATAGGTGAGGTCTTAGCTGAGAGTCGTGGAAATAAACTTCTTCAGGCCTCCTCATAATACTCTCACTGTTCTTCAATCGATTTTGATTAAAATCTTGGAGGTGTTTTCTGAATTTGAAGATGCATTCGATGCTGAATAGATAACAACATAGTTGGACAACCTGCTTGTCTTAAGCGCTCAAGAAAAAAAAAAAGAGAGAAGGGGAGCTTTGTTTGGTTGCTGACAACTGGCTATCTCCCTGACCAGGCCGTGGCCATGGATCCCGGCATGAACACTCCTCACAGACACAACTTTTCAACTAATTTTGATAGGAAAAAAGGTATTTGGTTAGGAAATTGGTTATCGATTCTGGTAGAACACCCAAAGAACAATAATGATATTCCCTGTCCAAAAATCATCACAGGGTAACAAATGCTTGCATTACAATACTCAAATGAGAATGGTGGCATGATATCTCACGAATCTACTTCCCTGCACTAATGGTATCTCACATCTTCCATAGCACGCGTACTTACACTACTATCAAAAATTCCCCTGACAGATCCATTCTGATCCCCTTTCCCATTCCTCCTCAGTCGCACAAAATTTAGAATGAGAAATTCTGAGCAGTTAGTAGTGTAATATGTCTGTACACTCGTTTGGAAAAAGGTTGAAAGCCACGCCTCTAAAATCCCAATCCTTCTTTACTAAAATCGGCCATTTTCGGTGCCAGATTGCGGCTAACGCGGCGTAATAATAATAGCGTGATATGCCCCATTTGTTCTGTAGATACGAGAGAGTGGGTAGATAAAACAAGGGAGGGAAACTCAAGATTTGCATATCCAAGCGAATAAATGAAGGATGTGACCCAGCTGTAGCTTCATCTATAACCACCGTATTAAATCCACGCGGTCAGGACAACATGCACAGCAGGCCGACTCTATAGAATATAGGCTTGCATGATTCAAGTGTAATAAATGACAAAAGAGTTCAGGCGGCCCAGTTGGTGTTTTCCTTTTCTTGTACGCAAGGAGAGTAATCTTAAATGAATACAATATTAACCATGTTCACATTCTTTGTGCCTAAAAGATGGATTTGGAACTTCTCGATTAATTAGGAAATATGTATTTAGCTAGAATTATATTATATAAATCTAGGTGAATAAATATACCTTTGAAATTTTATGTTCCTTAAAAATAACATGATTTACACGACAAGATAGTGAACCCTATGCTTATGCATATAATGGGTGGCATATATATCTCAGTTTGAGATTATAATTATATATATACAATATTCATATATTCAAATAAAGATTAAACATAATACCTCAAATGTAAAATATAAATTTATTGATGTCTGTCAAGCACAGATACAAATACATTATCTTGAAAGAATTTATTTTTCAAACGGGCCATCATATAAGATTATAGAACAATTGTTTTATGACGAGGCATAAGATTTGATGCTAAAGATGTTTAACAAACCTTTCTCTAATGAATGCATGACATGAATCATGTAAACGAAGTTAAATAATTTTAAAAAAAAAAAAAAAATTGTCGCATTTTCGGGTTGAATGTTTGTGGCACGTCGTCGTCGTCGTCGTCGTGAGCATCGTCTTTTTGGCGGCATTACAGATCACATATTTTATTTCATTGTGGTTAGGGCTTGGGGGCTAATGAAAAAGGATGGCTTCTCCTCTTCATTTGTTGTCTTGGTTGGGTGGAGAGCGTTGCCTTTCCCCTACTCTTGTTGTGATCAAATTGGAAGAATGAAAATCTGCATGTTGTTGTTCTGGAGCTGAGATAAAGATAGTTTAATAGTCCCTTATGAAATGAAATCTTATTGTAACCTTTCCCACTTAAAGTGGATGAACTTGTATATATTTGTAACAGGAAGATGTTGGAGTGTTTAGGGAAGTGTAAATTTGAATGTGAAAGAATGATACGTACGTTGTACGCTATATTTTGCAATCAAATAGAAAGGAAGCTGTAAGAGATTCATTTGAATTAATATAAGTAGTTTTTCTTGTCCATATGATATTATTCCATTGGAATATGTATTTAACATGCTCTATGAAATCTTTGTTTGGAAAGTGGAAAAGTGAAACAAATGAGAAGAAAATGTATTATTCTACCCTGTATATAATATATGATTTTGGAAAGAATAAAAGAAGGAAGTTGTAAAGTTGTATTTTGGAATAAATAAAGGATTGCATAACCTTCCTCAAATTGTATCATTGTATTGAATTTAATCATCTAGATGTGAGTTGTAATCTGTGTTTGAAAGGAAGAAATGCGTATAAAGGAAGTGTAATACTCTATCTTTTGAAATATGTGAAAATTTGAAATCAGAGATGTATTTTAGTTTTTAAATAGTTGAATTGAATCAATTAAATGTGTTAGATTATAATTGGAACATATTATAATACTTGGAAGAAGAAAATGACAAATAAACCCTTTAAAAATTTGATCCCTGTCTTGTATTTTCAAACTGGCAATTATTTAATCCAAAATGAATAGACCGAACCTACAACAATGAAATAACAAACTAAACGATTAAATTGAAGTAGTTTTCCCTAAACGAATCCAATTAAACAAAAATACTTAAATGAAATCTTTCAAAACCTTGCAAAATCGAGGACAAATCTTTCACAGTCATTTTGCTGTCAAAATTGTAAAATTTCAAATTGGAATTCAATCAAATAGATCTACTTTAAAAACGTATCCTAAATACACCTAAGAACGACTCTCCATGTCTATTTGACATGTTGAGAGAGGAAAAAGATCAAATTTAACAAATTTAACAAGTTAAAATTTACCAGTTTGCACTGTAAAAGTCTGCAGATCATTTTCTATAAATTGACCCCTTAAACTTTATCAAAAAAAAAAATTAATGACCCCTGAGTAAAGAGAACGTTGAGATCTTTCAAGAAATTTTTTGTTGTCCCAAAACGGAGCCTTGTATTAAAATTTATGGCCTTCTGAATTTTTTCTTCACTTGGTGTAAAAAAAAATAAAAATAAAAAATAAAAAAATTTGAGAAAACATTTTCTTGGGGGTCGCGGGCCTGAAATTTAGCCTTAGTACTTTAGAAATTTTTTGGGAAAGTTTTCTAATTTTCCCCACCAACTCGTAGCCAATCATAGGCTTCCACGTGGCACCATAAGGTATCGGCGGAGGGGACCCCTTTTCAAGATTAGCGCTCTAGGAAAATGTTGGGAAAATTTTCCAAATTTTTCTCGCCAGGCTGTCACCAATCAGGTGATGCCACGTGGTGTCATGAGGCATCGATGGAGGAGTAGGTCCATTTTTTTCTTTTTATGTTTCAAAAATTTTGGGAAAATTTTCCAAATATTCCCCACCACTTGCCGGCACGTAGCCAATTAGGAGCTACCATGTGGCATCGGGATGTGCCGGCAAAGGCGCAGGTGAATAATACACTCTTAGCCCTTCAGGGCGTTAAACTAATTTTCTCTCCGCCACCCCACCTTCTCCACGCTGACTTGGGAGGCACCATGTGTCCCTTGTGGACTTGTGGGATCGCAGGCCCAAATTTGGATTTTACCCCGCATGGGAAGTTTTTTCTTTAAATGTCTCCCGTTGCCCCACTCTCCCCGCGCTGACTCGGAGGGGGGGGCACATGTCCCTAGTGGAATTTCGACACACGGGTGTGTGGGTGCAAACTTTTTTTTTTTTCCCCACACATGAAAATTTCAAAAAGTCTCCCCATGGCCCGCAGACCCACCCTTGGGGCACATTTTCATCCCTGGGCCTGCAGGCCCGCTCTTGAGGAAATTTTTCAACCCAAGGCCCGCCAGCCCATAACTCGAAAAATATGAGGAGTTAGGAGGAATTATTTATATCAATGGAAAGGTGAGGAAATTTCCTATCCAATGGGAAGGATATAGGGAAATTTTGAAGGTGCTAAGTTTGAAAAAAATCAATTTGAACCTTTAAGCCTGTTAGAGAGTGGATATGGTGAGGAATTTCCCTCTAAACCTAATTGAATCTTCTAACCTTAAATTTTGGACCTTATGACCTCTAATAATTGTTAATAAAATAAAAGTATGTTCTAGTGGATTCGAATTATTCTGAAACCTGTTACTGACAACTGTTGTCTTGTAATCCTGTTGTAGATTATTTTAATCAAGAAAAATATTCCATAATTTTTCCTAATTAATCCTAGGTTGTTATTGGGTCTCAAGCGGGTTGTTTTAGCGGGTGTTACACAACCTAAATCCTCCCATGCATATCTAAAATCCCCTACATACTCTTATGCCTCCCTCATAAAGAAACAAGATAGAAATTCAAGAATTCCTTCTACAAGGTGGGGCACCCAACCCAATATACCTCCCAAAAAAGGTAAATTCTTATGCCTCCTTGCGTTAAATCTCCCCATAGTCTCCTCCCACTCCACACTTAGGCAATCTACCCACACCCAACAAGAATTCCAAAAAACAATACTCAACACAAGCACATAAACACAAAAAAAATAACATAATCAAGGTAAAGCTCCTACCTTTCCATAGTAGAATTTGTTCCAACAGTAAATCTCCAAGCTCCCCAAAACCAAGCAAACATCCACAAGTTCCAAAAATCCACAAGCACTCCCAAAATCCTCTAACTCTCCCCAAAAATTCAAGAGCACAAAATGATGAAGTAACTCCCAAACAAGAAAAAGAACTTAAATAAATAGAAAAGGGAGAGAGGAGGATGATGTCTCTCCAAGTAGGATGCCACCTCATTTCCTCTCCACTCCACATCACCCTTGTCAACCTCATATTCCAAAGCATAATTAATAAGTGGTTGAAGAAAAGACAGTTTACTTACACACACAATCTAAACCCACACCCCCCAAGGACAAAATTAATTACAAGAAAGGAAGTGCAATAAACATTTTACGTTTTTATCTTCCCAAAACACCTAATGGGGTATAATTGTGACCCTCCAACCCATAGGTAGGGTTGGCATAGCACTTTAAGCGATGTGAGACAAGTTTGACTTGTCCCACAAGCTTCAAAAATTGGCCTCTAAGGACAAATTCGAATTTCCATGAAGGAGTAGAGTGTACAACACTCAAGATCCCCAAGCACTCAACTAACAACACAAAATCCAAGAGAAATATACTATAATAATTTAATTCCTTTGGTCACATCTTTAATTAGTTTAGGAAAATATTTATTAACTTTAATAAGACACTTAGACCCATTAAGATAAAGGGGAAAAACATACATCAAAATCTAAATAATTAAAACAAGTAAATTACATCACTCAAACGAAACACATACTAACATTAATAGAAGTAAAACTAAAACAAAAGACAACACATGACCCTTGGTCATAATTCTCCCCTAACCAAATAATACTAACACACACACAATTACATGTTACCATGGTGACCCTTGTTGAATTCATCTAGAATTCTAATGTGGTTGGTCTCTAATCCCCACTATGTTTATTGTGAATAATTTTACCTACAAAACACATAAATACTTCATTCGGCCTTGTGTCCACATTGAAAACATCTATGATAAAATATGCAATATAAGTCCACAATCGTCTATATGTGAATCAAATATCCTCTAGGTAATTACGATGTCATTTATAATTTCTAGCAACATTTCTATTCTACAGCTCATCTATGTCAAAATGATCACAACATTAATCTAATTATCAAAGGTCTACTCAATATGACGAAATATAACATATGTCAGAAACATATATAAATAACCATGTCAACAGTATATCAACATCAATATTAAATGTCTCTAATAATCCACATGCATCATATATGATTCAAAATCAACAACAGTCCAAAGTATCTCTAACATCTAATATCATGATAAAACAAAAGCTATAATAATATCGATACGTGTAGTAGATAGTATCAAAATCAATAATAAAAAAGGTGGCGAATGGAAGTAGGCACTACATCATTAATGAGCTTAACAATATCAACAACAATATCATCAAAATCATCAATCTCTACATAGAAGTATTGTTCAAAATTTTCTAGGAGCTTAGAACTAGATATGGAATGGGAATGGAAGGATATGGTAGGACTAGAGATGAGATTAGTATATGGAGCATGAGTAGAGGAAGTGACCAAAGGTGGATGAATGGAAGTAGAATTTATAGACTCCCCAACATCATATGTATCAAGATGGTACTAGTGGATAGGTTCAGCTAAGCAAATGACCATGGAGGTGGAAGAGTCCATTTTCCAATACTTGAATGGTTCAGGATCAGCTATAATAGTATGCTCATAACGATCATAGATAAAATTGACACAATGATGGATAGTGGAAAGAACAACTTGTGTACCATGGATCCATGTTTTACCAAGGGGCAGATTATATTACAATGGGAGATACATTACATAA
This sequence comes from Taxus wallichiana var. yunnanensis, assembly GCA_018340775.1. Taxonomy (NCBI): domain Eukaryota; kingdom Viridiplantae; phylum Streptophyta; class Pinopsida; order Cupressales; family Taxaceae; genus Taxus; species Taxus wallichiana. Next base: position 673,590,552 of record CM031238.1, on the reverse strand, counting down.
AAGAGGTTGAGAAGAGTGTGGGGTTTACTTGCAATTCTAAAGTGATGGTACAAATACATACAAGAGTATTAGTATCATATCCATGGAAAACGAAGTAGAATTTTCTATTTCACTATTAGAAATGTGCAGTTTGGAATGTAAGGATAAATGAAAAATATTTAGTTTGGAGCCATCATCAATACATTCATGCTTAATTTGGAAATCCTAATCATGATCCATGATAAGAAGAGGAGGAGAATCATCAGAACAATCAAGAGTAATGTCCTTATTGAAAATGTTATAGAATTGGTGATATACTTGAATGAATGCATGAGATGAGTAAAAACTACTCAGGAATCATTGCTTTGAATTTAATAGAGTGAATGACAACATCCAAGGATGATGTTAGTTAGGGGTGTGGCACAATACATAAAAGATAGACATCTTAGATTGGTTATTATTTAATTGTTGAATGATATCATAGGTTTTATATGGATTAGCAAGTTTAGGAAGTTGCGTGCTAAAAGGAGGAGGAATAGAGGCAAGAGGATACAAAGGTTTTAGAACACACACTTAGACTAAGAGGGGGGTGAATCAATATAATAAAAAAATTATTCATTTAACATTAACCATTCATAAAAGTAGAAAACACATAAGATAAAATAGTTTCACAACATAGGATTTATGTGGAAACCCTTTTAGGAGAAAAGCATGGAGAAAATACTATTTGGAGCTACTCTCCAAATCTAGTCACAAAATTAATTATTTTATAAATTTTCATAGGTAGCAGCGTACTGGAGACACCAATCCCCAATGTTGAGCACCAACTCACTGGAGAAACCAATCCCTTATGCCAAGCACAAACTAAGCTCAATTCGTGAGGACCAACTCACTAGAAACACCAATTCCCAATTATATGAGGTATTGACCTCAAAAATGCAAAGTTCCACCTATTGTAGTTGCTTCATAAACCTAATGATGGTAGCTAGATCATTCTTCATTTTTCTTGTTGTCTTCTCACACCCACACTCCACACTTTGTTTATGTGTTGCTTGTTCGTCTTTAAAAAATTAGCATAATATTCTACTTGATTTTTCTCTTCCTTCCCCTTTATGTCTTTTCTTGATATATTTTCACGAATTTCTCCTCTCTTCCTCTCTCATTCGTTCTTTCTATCTTTAAAAATTCAACATCATAATTTCGTGAACACTAGATGAATTTTGAATTAAATCCACTTATATAGTACATTCATCTCATGAAAGGATGTGACTTTTCCCAAGAGTCAATGATTTATATCAAGATTTGAATTATTTATTCATCTTGATTCGTCCTTTGTAGAGTGCAAATTGAATATTTGACATTCATGTGAGCTCCCCAGACTTCCCCTATTTTCTTTCAGTCCCACGTTATTTCATGACTATCACAGACTATTTTTAACTTTTGTGATAATCCTTTACTCCAACGTCTTTCTCTCCATTGCGCAAAAATACTTGACTTTAGTGTCTTTCTATTTGTTGCATGGAAATTGTTGGCCTTCAGCAACTTTCTCTTCATTGTGTGGCAATCCTTGACTTCAATGGATTTCTCTGCTTATTGGCTAGCATTTAGGACCCGTGAAATACTATGATGTAATCCTTCAACACGTGAAGCGCCATCAAATGAATTTAAAATCACTGAACACTACAAACCCTGATGAACACTACATAATATTTTCTTTTTCTTAAGTGACACACTCTTGAAAACATGAATGATAGTATTTCTAACTTATGAGATACTTACCAACATTATTTTGAGATCAATGACAACACTTCCAAAATGGATTCCCTATTGAAGATGGTAGTAACAACATACATAGGGATCTATAGAAGTATGCATGTAACGAGTTGAATGCTACGTAGTAACACGGATTTTTTTTTGGTTTTTTATTTCTACATTCATTAATTTCGATGTGTTGTGAAAGTGTTTTTAATTTTTTAGTATCGCTCATAGAAGTATAATTATTATAAAAGTCTCTTTGAATTTTTCTTCACATGCACAACATCATAACTTTCACCACCCTACTATCCTTGTACGGTTACATCTTTCTAGCATAAAGAAATAGATCATAGTTACCAAATGTGGTGGTTAGAACAATAATTTCTTATTTTTTTCTATTTTTTTATTCTATCGCAGAAAAACACAAAAATACGATTGTTTTTTACATCTAATAAAAGTTAATTTATTTAAATTAAATACACCAAACAAATATAATTTACTAGTATTTTTTATTAAATTTATCTTTGATATCCTCGAGTTTAAGTTATAATTAACTTGATTTCGAACAATATTTTTATCATTTATCTATCGTCATATGACTTTTTAAATAGTAAGAGTTCTCATTGTTGTAAAATTATCTTTGAATTATTAAAAAATATTATGTATTTGGTATATATAAATTACCCAATTTTGTGGTATTTATCATTTTTTCCCCATATTTTAAGTCCACCGTATTATAGTCTTCCTACAAAATTCGCTACCTTGAAACAAATATTTAGGCCGATAGGCCTAACATATAACTTCACTCAATGAATTTCGACACCTGTCCTGCAGCCCTTTTCCACAGAGTGGTTGACACATGTTGTATTTGGTAATTGACAGCTAGCTGGCTGAATCATTAATCAAAAAATCAAAAATTCAATAGAGAGAAAGTTAGAGAACTCCCGATAGTGGTAATTGAAAGCTAACTGAATTATTAATAAAAAAAAAAAAAATCGATTGAGAGACAGTTAGAGAACTCGGGTAGATAAATACAAAATAAATAAAATGTTATTAATGTGAAAAACTGCTCAACCATTTACTGCGCCATGCAATAACTATTTTCCAAAAATTTATTAGGTTTCATTCGTGTATAGGAGCAGTTATAGAGTTGAAGCAATCATAAGTTAATTTGATGGCAGCCGAGCAGACATTTTCCTGAATCATCAGGTAATTGTGGCAACCTTTTCATTTTGTGGCAATTTTTAATTGTTACTTTTTTTCTCTGACTAACATTGATAGAGCTTCTGGTGTTTAATTTGTAATTTAGTCACCATTATCAAGGTATGCAACCCATTTATTGAAGGAATGGCTCTAATTTTCATTTCGTGATCTCAACCATTCCTAAATCTGGGTTGCTTATTTGTGCCTTAGTTATGCCATTATCCTATGCTTCTCGAACTCTAGTTTGTTTCCCCCTTTAGGAGCTTTTGGTTTGAATTTTGAAACTTTGTATGCTAGAGTGTGCGTATGCTGAATTGGGTATTCGTATTTGTTGTTTTTTACATGATTTTTAGTGTAACTGCCATCTGGGCATTAATAAATACTCTGATTTCTTTTTTTAAGCATATAGAATTCATGAGTTTGATATTGACGAGCTCTGAACTTCCGCGATGGCTTATACATTTCCGTTATTTTATTGCTACATTTTCCATTGTTCTTGGCTCAATCTGATTCATATTTTGCTTCTATTAAATTTTGTATTGGAGCTATGACTTGATCTTTTCATTGCAAAATTAATAAAGTTAAATCATGGCCTCATTTAATTTATCATTCATTTGATATGAATGCAACCTTGTACATGGGTGAGATGTTGCTATATGTATCCTTGTGTTTTCATCATTCGATGCACGACTCTGCATTTAATAGCTTTTCCATTTTTTTCCATTACCATTATTTTCAGAGATTTGATGAATTTAATCACTGGAAGATGTGTGAACCAAATGTATCCCATTCCATATTTACAACCATGTTAGTGCAATGTAAAGAGAAACATTATTTAATTATCTGGGTGAAACTAGATTGATAAGCTTCTTGCAACTGTCTCTTACTTTATATAAATGTTCTCTCAAAACATTGTCTCCTCATGCACAGATGCAAGTCACTTGATTCTCCTCCTATTCCATCTCCAAAAGAAGAGGAATATAACGTCTTACTACTGCAATTTCACCAAAAAGAAGAAAGCTGCAATGTTGGTTACGAGAATGTTGCTATTTGCGCTAAAACGCTCCAGCCCAAACATAGGAGTAGGAATAGGCTTCAAGAATTATGTTGCAGGATATTGTTTTATTTAATCCTTTGCAATCTGAAAAGATCTCCGTTTATTTTGTTTGTTCTTCCATGTAACTTGAATTCTTTAATTTTAGCTAAGAACAAAAGCTCAATATAATATCGATTACCTCCTTCATTAAGTTTTTGTTTAGAAATCAACTATCCTTGACATGGCGCAGCTGTTACTTTGATAGGATTACTTGCTCGACATATCTCTATTGCTGGATGATTATTTACTTTAGATAGAATATTGATGCTCTTGTACTGTAAGTTGAAATTATATCATAATTTTGTAAAAAATACTTTGGGATTATATTGAAATTCATAGCATTTGATGTTGCTTTCAATTCTGGATACTCAAAAACTAACGTTGCCAATAACGGAAATAATGCCAAGCAATACAAAAACTTCATCTTTGAGATACGAGGTGAAATACAGTCTGGGGGACCGATTGATTATTAAGAATAAACGTACCGGTGGCATTTTATACTACAATTTTAGAGAAACATTTCAGTCTGCACAAACGATAACTGCCTTATCCGTAGGATTGAATTGTTTTGTTAGTATGCTTGAAATTAATACACAGTCACTTGATTTATTAAATTTCTATTCGGCTATTGTTTCCTCTGTCACATGTTTATGGTGGTGTGCAATATATTACAGTTTATATATTTTTTAAAACTAAAATTTTATTCCTTTTCCATTACTTAATGTGATACAACAATTTCAGTTAAAAGGGCTTTTGTAAAATAATTGGTTTTTACATTTTCAGCATTTTTCATTTTGTTGAAAGAAATGATTTTTGAAACAAATGATTTGTTTGGTTTTAATATTTATGATATTTTTCTATGTTACACTTAATAAAAAAATATTATTATTCAGCATTTCAATTTTCTTTTTAATAGTATTTTATTGAAATTTGATTCATATATTTTGAAAATGTAGTCTTTGGAGTTAGCGGGCAGTTCGTTGTTGGATATACACACGCAATCCAGGTATTTTCATCATTTATTCTTAGGGATTCAATAATTTGATTATGATATTTTTATATTATACATTGAATTTCATATTCTCTCTGTCTGTGAAATCAAAATTCATATTCTTTCTATCTGTGAAATCGAATATTTGTAAATTTATAATTTGAACACATTGACGAATATATATTTGATAGAAAAATTAAGTGTGATGTTTATGAGAAATAATTGTATGTGTATATATATTTTTACATCATTTCCATTGGGGATCATTTGCGGATATTTATCCAACTCGGAATCTAGCATTGCAAGTGCCTTTTTCGATACCGGGAGCTAGGATTTGCAAATGGGATATTTCCTGTTATGCTCTCCTAGCACGTCCAAATTTGGACGTTAGCCCGTGTTTTTGAAGAAGGTTTTTAAAGCAATGTAACGAGGGATTCCCCAATATATGTTGAGCATATGCTTTTTGTGATGATACGGTTTTTCTATAAGAAATGTCAAACGTAAATGTTTGACATTTCTATGAAAAAACCGTGACATCGTATTTTGTGTATGTTTGGCATAATGTTTTTCTATAGATATCACGAAATATGGTTGGACTGTATTGTTTATAATTTTCATGAGTGGATGAGATTTTATTTAATTTACATTTCTATATTTTATTTTTTCAAGCTATGATTAATGTGGAAATGTGCATTTGATAATTTTTTTACAGGTGGTGCGAGTTTCTTTTGTTGAAGAACATGGATAGTGTTTATTTTTAATACACAATTGAGATTTCATCATTTGATTCTTTTGTGTTTTAAATTGTATTATTTATGAGAGGAACATTGTCCAATTTTTACAACTTGCCAGAATAATAATGATTTAAAAAATGATGTCAATGAAGACTTGTTCTTTTAACACGAAATTGATTACTGTTCACTTTTTTTTGTAGATGTGATGATTTGTTGTTTGGTTTTATTTATGTAATGTCAATTAACTTGATTTGAAGATCTAATGTTATGCATTCGTATAAAACATGTTTAGAAGATGTAATTCACGATGAAATTTTATGATTTGTTGTTGTGATGGATTTAATTATATTTTTACGTGTATTCATATTATTCTTGTAGAATAAATTGTTTTCCATATTATTGTACATTTTTTTATAATACTCTTTGCTTTGGATTATATTGTGTTGGATTTTGTGTGGTCATTAATACCTTCGTTCAATTTTGTCTATAGATTAGTAGGGCATAATGGATCAAACTATTTGGAAGCATCTTCCCATGGAGATTTTTGATTACATTATTTCTAAGTTGCCACTTCGGAATCTTGTTAGATTTCGTTTATTGTGCACAAGAATGAATGCAATGTTAAGCAACTCAGATTTTTTGTCTACATGTGGAACCATCGTCAATCGTTGCGTAGGATTTTTGTTATATCGACCCTTGACAATGGCAAATGTGTTGAACCCTTTGTATTTCACACGTGAAGGTGAAGCTATATATTTACGTGTTAGTTTGAGTGGGATGAATGACATTAGATTTGAATGTGCTATTGGATCGATGGTTTGTGTATCTTCAACAACTGCGAATCGAAGCATACGTTCATATGCTATTATAAATCCTTTTACTGGGATATTTGTGAAAATGGGTGACATTCGTATCGGTAAGAGGAATGGATGGTTTAGGATATGTCAGGGTTTGACAGGGTACAGGTATGATTGGATTGCCATCCGATATGATCCACATGCTACAGGTGTGAGTGAGATTCAAACTTTTGATAGATATTTCTATATGTGTAGTAACCTTCATCACGTTTGGAGTCCGATTGTAATTCCAGCACGTCTTCAAGCTCCAAAACATGTTGTTGTTGTCGATGGAAAAATGTATTGGCTGAGTTTGGATCTTGAACAAAGTGGTGATGTTTTATATGGCGGTGAGGTTTTGACTTATTTCATTGTATGTCTCGATGTTGTTCATGAGACATGGAAGATTGGCCATTCTCCAGCTCCAAATTCTGTTGATTCCATGTGCCTTGTTGTTTATGAGGATCAAGTTTCGTGTGTTGTCAATTATGCGAGCCGCATGCAGTTGTGGAAATTGAATAACGATATGAGTCGTTATGATCCAGATATTGGAGAGGCCAGTGTTTTTGGTCTGATACGGATTGGGAGTACATGGAGATCGAAAGTGGCATGTTGTGGCATCGATTTCCTGGGTATAAGTGTGTTTCTGGTGCGATGGGTTCATGTTGATATGTAAATATGCACCTGTGCCCATACTTTATTGTGAGCTGAGCACCTTAGTCTGCTATTATGGCCCTGCAGGTTTATACATGGATATACTTTCTGGATGCAGATTTTATGATGCTTTTTTTAGTCATTCGAATGAAGACTTTAATGGTTTGGCCGTTTCAGGGTTGCTTGAAAGTGGTGATAATCCCGAGGAGATACCGAGATTTTTGGGAAACATGATAGAATGAGTCTTTTTTTACAGATGTAAATAGTTGTTTTTGAGGCGGTGACATTTTGGTTGATTTGAAGTAGTTTGTGTTTTATGTTATGGTGCATGTTGTCGTTTATTGATATATGTTTATATATAACTTTTTTGAGTCTTGTTTGTGCATTTGCATGATGAATCTTCTTGGAGATTTTTTGAAGTTGGTTTGTAAATGTGTTTAAATTTTGCACTGCTCTATAGCTATTAATGTTCTACATGATGGATTTTATGTAGTTATGGAATTTTAGTGTATGTTTGATGTGAATATTGATGTGGGTGTGTTTGATTTTGTAGGTTTTTTTTTATTGGTGTTTATGGATCATTCAATGTCACCGCGATTCCCTTCAAAAATAGCTTTTAAGCACATTTTTCCACGACTTCCTTTTGTTGTGTTGGTTCGTCTTCGCCTTGTCTGTAAAGAATGGAATGAGATGCTTTCTCCGTCAAGTGCATTATTTAAAAAATGTTGTCTTATTCATGGAACATTTGGTTTCTTCTTGGTTGAAAAGTGGCACTCCTTCTTGGACCGTATAAACGTTTTATTTTTGAATGATCGAGGTAGAGTAACTCACTTGTGTTCCCGGATCATCGGAAGCCCATACAGAAAGGAAATAATCTATTCAATGGGCCCATTCCTGCTTTTGGAATCTGAGAAATTTGGTATGAATTTATTGGATGAATTCATCCTTAATCCTTTTACGTCCGAGGGAAAAAAGCTGGGAATGATAGAACTTGGGATACGTGGTTGGTTTGTGTTGTGTGGAGATGCTTTGGCTCGAAACTACGGATGGGTTGCACTTAAAAATTGTGATGAGGTGTCTGGTGGTGCGTGTTATATGAAAAGTAGTTTCAATAACAGTTGGTGTGTAACAAAAGCCCCTGTAGATGTTCCTGTGCCTCGGAATGCAGTTTGTAACGGATGGAAAATATATTGGTTGCATGCAGAATTTGATGATCATGATACCTTCGTTTATAATTTGTTTGCGTTTGATGTGTTTTGTAATAAATGGTGTGTGTCTGTGCCTCCGTTTGCTGGTGTACGTGGTATGTGTTTGGTGTTACACGAGAATCATGTAAAATGTATTCTTGATGACTCATCATTGAGTGTCTGGTTGTTGAAAGAAACATATGATTCTGTTGTGTGTCAGTGGGAGATATTGTGGGAGCATATATTAGATGCAACAGTTGACATCAACAAAGTTTGCAATGGGTACACGCCGGAAGTGAGCATGGGACATATTGTTATGTTGTATAAAAAGCATGGGCCTTCTATTTTATATTATGATATGAACAAGGGAGAGTGTGTACAATGCACTTCATCAGGTTTTGATTCATGTGCAGTATATTTTCCTACGTTTGATGATATCTCTGAAGAAATTATTGGTGGAAATTTCATGGCACTGATGCCTGGTCCCTGAAAGTGTTGACCTGATTTCAGACATTGGTGTTCCCTGAACGCTGGTGTTTATGGAGACTTTTGTGAGGCGTGTTTGTTTATTAATGTTTATGAGTTATTAATTTTATCATATTTTGTTATCCTTATGTTGGTATTAAATTACGCACATGATAAAATATTGGATTCCAATTCCGATGTTTTATTTTTCTTGAACTGTATGCATGGAATTTAAACACTTGTCTACGTAATTTTGTAATAGTGATTTTTTTGTTGTTTTGACTTCGAACGTGATTCATATTGCTATATGAAGAAACGTATATTCTTTTTTGAGATGTTACAGTTTTGATTTTAATGAATTTGAGTGGTGTTGTGTATCACTTTTGTACGAGATGTTCTGAACTTGCTTATTTGATAATAGGAGCACTATTTGAAATGGAATCAGGAACTCGTGCCACATTGCCAATCGATGTCATGAAGAAAATATTTTCCAATTTATCTTTCAGAGAATTGATGCGTATGAGGATTGTTTGTAAGTTGTGGAACTTTATATTAGATTCATCGAACCTGTATTATATTGTGGAAGATCTGACTATCTGGTGCTTTGGATTTTTGGTGCGCGAATGGAGGGATGTTACGGGGTTCTATGGCCCTTTGTACTTGGACGACGATGGAAGATTTTCATGCTTGTACATAAGTGGGGCCCCTTTTGAAAAGAGATCAAGGATACATATGACGATTGGATCTCTTGTTTTGTTATCCTTTCCGATTTATGAGTTTGGAGCTCGACAGTATATTCTTGCAAACCCATTCATGGGTGGAGTTATGCGAATCGGGAGTATTGACGTAGGAATTGATGGATGTGTTTCTTTGTTTGAAGATATTGATGATGACGAGTACGTATTTGTTGCATTACGATGTTTTCCATCTTCAGATTTCGCGTATGAGATCTATTGTAGCAGGTCTCGTTGTTGGAGTCTGTTGTCAGTGCCGACACATACCGTCATTCCTAAAGTGACTCCTCCTATTGGTGCCTCATGTTGTGGTGGGAGGATGTATTGGGTGAAGGAAAAGCTGAATTGTTTCTCTAAAATCGAGTACACCATTTTCTCATTGGATGTTGTACATCGGAAGTTAAACTTTTGTTGTATTCCTTTTAGTGACGTTGTGTCATTGTGTCTGGCTGTGCATGAGAATAATTTGTTCTGCATCATGAGTATGGGTGAAGTTTGTGTGTGGTTGCTTCGAGATGCAGAAGCAATTTCAGGTGAAGAACAAGAGATGGGTTTCGAACGTGATGATGAGAATGTGTTTGAAGATGGATTTAGATTTGTGTGGAAGTATTTGATGGATTTTTCTCGAGATATAAACGAAAAATGTCCAGGGTACGTGGCTGTTCGTTCGGTTGGATCCATCGTCCTTATGTGTAAATATGCACAAATCCCATACATGTTCTATGATTTGGATAGAAAAATTGCATTCCAGCTTTTAGGAAATTGTGCACATCAGAACGTTATGGATGTTATTTCCGACAAGAGAGGATTGTAGAGATGTAGTTCTTGGTGTGAGTTTCATGCCATTGATTCCTGGTTGTGAAAATATTTCTCGCCTACGTAATTTGAGTATTGACTAATATTTTTTTCTTCCCTTGGTTGAAAAACTTTACATGTATCTCATGTTTGTGTGGAAGATTTTACATAATTAAATGTGTTGTCTTGTAATTTTTGCGTTTTGATGTACGTGTATTACTGGTTTAATTGTTGAAGATTTTATCATCCATGTTTTGCATAGTGCATTATTCAATTAATAATAATTATGTTTTCGAAATTTTGTACGTTAAATTTTTAATTTTATTGTAGATGATGGAGGAACGAAAACATGCGTGTACGAGAAAGAAAAATAATGTGATGATAGAATCATCGAGTGATGTTAATCGATGCCAATTTCGTGGGCCACAATTCTACAATGAAAGACTTATGGATGCGATACTTCCTACGGGTTATGAATGGTCGGGTGAGAGTAATGTTGCGCGAAAGACTCTTCCGATGTCTGACATAATGAGAAGATCGAATGTTGTGATTAATCCTGTAGGGGATTCGCGCTCGAAAGGAATTCATTGTTGCGAAACGCAGAAACCATTACTGATCTTGTAATGTTGCATTTTTTATTATTTAATGTCTTTGTTACTTGTTTAATGAAAAAAATATGTCTTGCATGTGTGATGATGATTGTTTGTTGCAATTTTTTTGTTTTGCAGTCATTGAGTGAGAATGCCACCATGCACACACGCGAGGAAATAGATTCACCTGGAAATTCTCGACGGGACGCTGAGCGTCGTTGTTTTCGAAGGTCACAAATTCGACAACAACAGAGAATGAAAGGGATGGGAGGTCAAGGTTATATGTATTTGTCAGGCCAACAAGTTAATGTAGATGTTTTTCCATCTTCAAGGATCAGGAGAGAAATAGATGTGACAGAGGAGGTGTGTTTAGATAATGTGAATGTTAACTCCTCTTTAGAGAGGATAGAAACATCGAATGAATATCTCGAAATGATTATGTTGGAGAAGAGATGCGTGTATTGTTATCACGTGATGACACGGTTGGTGTTCATGGTGTAATGTTAAGTGTAATGTATTATTTGATGTCTTTGTTCCTGTATTTTTAAGAACTAAATATTTCATATATGTGTAAAGAATGTTGTTTAATGCGTCCTTTTGTTGTAGGTAATGAAGGAACATTCCGCTGTTTGTAGCGGTAAGAAACGAAAGTCTCCTGGAAAATGTCAGAGGGACAACGATCGCCATCGTTTCCTTAAGTCACAGGTTCGAGAGCAAGATAAAATGAAGGAGATACATGGTCAGCTTTGTACACATTTTTCGATTGAAGGTGTCGGTACAGACCTTCTACACTCTTCAGATGTTGGAACAGAGTTACACGTCATACCGAGGTTAGGTGTACAATCTTGTGAAAAAATTTCCTGTCGTACGATAGATTAAGAGTCATACCAGCTGTCAATGTATGACTTGAAGATCGAGATGGTCAGATAGGAAGTGTCAAAGACAAAGATAGAGATTACTCTTTGAATGCGAGAATTGTGCCTGCTGTAGTTGAGACAAATGCGAACCCCATAAATGTGGGACATAGTGGAAGTTGTAGCTACGTGTAAAAACCCAAAATCACCACACAACGACAACACAGGAAAAAGACAGGAAATTTTTTTGCCTTGCTTTGGCACATAACACGACACAACATGTCGTCACAAGGTTACAACCAACACTAGGAACCACTTGTTACGGGGAAGGCCACAAAGTCAGCATGGAAACATTCACACCTATCAAGTACAATACATACATTTTTTTTTTCTTTGACCAGACAACATGGAAATCCAACCACATGACACACTTACATTTAGGGCATCCCATGAGGAAATTCTTGTTAAATTTTCTTGTTTACTAAAATGTCTCTTAATTCTTATCTTAAGTTCTTATAAAACTTCATGTAATGATTCACACAATTCTTTTCACAAGGGAGAACTTCTTTCTTTTCAACTATTGACTAAATAGCTTAAGGCCAAGCTTCCTAAACTAGGATCAACAATTTTATGTCCAAGGCTTTTTATTCATTTGATTTTAGAACATTTTCCATTTCTTACAAGGTTAATTAAACTTACTCAAGCCACTAACACATGTTCCACACTTCTACTGCATGGATGAAGGCATAAGCTCCGATTGAGTGGAAAGTACCGCTTAGGGTTCATCACAATGACCTTCTTGTTTAAGGATCAAATTTTGACCTTTCTTAAGAAATATCACCATGAATCAAGGCAAGGGTTAATAGAACAGGACAATAGAATTTAGCTTCAAGGTCACATTGTTTACTATCAGTCTTTCATTGAGGTTAAGAGTTTATCAAGATTGGTTAAATGTTCCATCTAGACTTTACTTAATTATGTTTGACAAAGGAGAACATTTCAAATGATATAGAAATATTTACATGGTTTTATTAATCAATTTCCCTCCTACTTATTAAACCCTATCATCTTCTAAAATCTAACCATTGATTTCACCATGAGATCATTTAAGGTTTCACCATAAAAGGATAATGTTTATTAGTTTAACTTTAATAAGGACTATCCAACTCACTTCATAGTACTTACAAACTCGTTGCTAGTACGCCTTAGAAGGATTTACAACTCAACATTTTAACTCAAGAGAAAAGTTTAACAGTACTCGTTTGCGAAAACAAAACAAGGTTATATCAATTCATTCCAACATGATGCACAAACCAAAGGGACCTACCATCTCTATTAATCCATGACTAGGGAACAAGAGTGTAATAACATGGAACATGCCACGCTACTATTCTAAGGATTTAGAATACACTAGGATATCCCAAAACCAAGCGGTAAACAAATTTCATCTTTCACATGATAACCAAACAAATCAAAGTTTCAACAGTTACAACAACGATACTCTACAATACATTTACTAAGGCACCGACCCTCCTTCTAAAAAGTCCAAAGGCCTTTTTTTTCCAATTTTTTTTTTATAACATAATACTCATTCGTACAAAGGAACATCATAACCAAGATTGATGCAATAATCTACAAGTCTTTCCATCATCTAACCACGTAAGCCATCTGGAACAATTAATAACCTGAGTCAGTTCGCGAGAACTGAGCAAGATAAGACTATACATAGCAACAATAAGCTACTAGCTAATAAAACCATGAAAGGAGCATTCTATTTCAAGAAATGGATCAAAGTTCTAACCTCTAACAACCTTTTGGAACAAGATATAATTTTCAACATATCAACTAAGAAGAAATCCATAAATTTTAGCTATGAAAACTACCTCGAAAACTACAAAAGTTTGACAACCAAATACGCAAGACTATGAAATTTGAATGATTAGACACAAGAGTTGAGAGTATTAGGATTTCAATCATGTAATCCCGTAGATTACGTGATTGAAAACTAAAGTGTAACCCATCAATCCACATTCTCAGGTGAAGTCAAAAGATAAAAAAATAGACCCGATCTTAGCTGCCAAAAGAATATAGTTCTGGAATCGTTCCGTAGGGCCATAGGCCTAATATGCTAGAAACGAACAACGAGGGTAAAGACAAAGTTCGATCATGCAACCAAAAAGGTTTAAAGGATGAAAATCTTATATTCAAACCCACAACCATTATATCTTAGGTAATAAGTGACTTCATAGCTAATAAGGATGAGTGGAAATGACGATAAGAATGTCCGGAATAGGCATTGTCTAACAGCCTACCTACTGAACATAACCAGGGCTGGCATAGTGACAAGCCTCACTAATACCCAAGTTGAGTAGGCATTCTAGCATTCTAAACACATCCTTGCAATTTCCATAATAATTTAGATTTATAACCCTCCCGTTTTAGAGGAACATAGCCATGAATCTAGACTTGGTTGAAATTTTTTCCAACGTCAACTGACTTTCTAATAACATAAACAATGTATACAAAGAAAAAGGTCTCTCAACTCTCCTTAATTTACATCACATCACTAAGTTTATGGTAACCTATGCAGTGATTAATCACATAATATACCATTGAAGATAGATATCCTCCAATAATGAACTTCTATAACGATGTAACTACAATTATTACGTTCGATACATAAACAAACTATTCCATAGCTTCTTTTCCTTTTTAGACAACAAAATATATTCAACGAACTTCCATCACAATCATTCTAAATTTGTAATGAATGGTCACTCATCAAGAAGGAAGTACAAAATAAATTTGACTAAATTAAGGGACTTCATGTTACTTTAAGCAGTTGATGAAAGCCTTAACTTTCATGAACCGTGAAAGATATTACCTTACTCCATCAAGGCATTATGTCTATACATAATTAAATCGATCACACAAGGAATCATCAACATACCATATCTTAACACCATAAAGGTCATTAATTTTATCAAATTTTACTCATAGAAAGAGTAGAATCAAATGGGGTTCTATCAATAATTTATGCCCTTCTATCAACCGAGGACATATTTTCGGCCCAAAACTTCCTTCTTAACAAGCATATATTGAACTTCTAATTCCCGGATGCCCTAATAATTTGCACAATACAGAAGTGCATAATCACGCTTATCATAAAAATAATAATAATAATTTAGCGTATATTTTCCTCCGTGGAAATAACATAATAGGAATCAATACTAGTCAAAGCTGCAACGTTCTAGGGCGATTACATACCCAGTTCACAAAAGAAATAGCAAATTTTTGTAGAAGGAAGTAAATTTAAATATATATATATATATATATATTTCCATATGATCAATCGAAGCATACACTGAGAACCTTTGCTTGTTTTATATATATAAAAGGGTTTGATTACGTCAACTAGAACAACCAACAGAGGCAAATCAAGAAGTAACAAACTGTTAACCATATACTGAACACAAATCCACAAAATCATAGATTTAAACCAATTTCTAGAAAGAAAAAGTTTCATTTCAAGAGGTTTATTAGATACTAGCATATTATGTATATGGTTAGTCTATCTTGCCCATTTTAACGCATCCACCAGTCGTGTACATCCAGCAGGGACTACTACAGCCACAGGCCCTCCGCTTTATGCTCTGCTTCACTGGTATTTTCTTGCAATATACCACACCAGGATTTCCTTTTGAAGGCACGACTAGAAGAATGCAATAGGTGGCTATCCAAACACTAGATTGCTTCAAAGTAGCTGCTTTGGGGGTGAGAGTCGAACTGCTTACCACTCATTCCGAGAGCACTTGTGCTAGAAAGCTAAACACCAACCATGGTTTGAAGCTCGAACTCAAGACATAATGATTACATCACTCCTGGCTCTGAAAGGCATCTACCGTATTGATACATAAACCTTTTCCTTCATCAGATTTGGGGACAACATTAAACTCTCAGTGTAAACATTATAGCTGAAGCTTGTAAGGTGTGATAATTCCAACTGGAAACTTTATGCCTGCCAACTTAGTGACTCGTTGAAGATGCTCACTTCAATCTTAGAATTTATCACCATTCTGTCATAAAGCTTGACTAAGAACAACCAATCAAAATATGTCAAAGATTTAATTCCTAAAGGAGATCATCTTTATTAGGCATTACACCACCACTAGGACATGATTTTAGAACTCTCTCCCCAAAAACAGTCCCTCAACAAGTATTGAAGGATCCTTGGCACCACAATATTTTATAAAATCATTTCTAAGAATTGAACCTGTTTCCAAAGAAAGAGGATCTTCACGAAAAACTTTCTGCCACAAACTGGTAGCAAAGCATTTTGCGTATAGGTAACTATAATAACCTAACGCTGCAAGTCTATTGCTGCAAACATTTTTCTTTCTTTGTTCATAGATAAGACCAATTAAATGCAGTATCACATCCCCTGTTGAGTAATGTTTTGCAAATTGTTTTAGCACCCTATGATCCCAAGCAAAGTACTCAAAGAGGTTCAGTTGGTGTCTCTGCAAAGTCAAGTACAGTCCTTGTCCCGGAGAAATGTTGATAATCCATGCATGAAAGAAGAGAGTGTATAGCATGGCCGAACTCATGAAATAGTGTTTCTACTTCCCAATGATTTAGCAATGCCTACGAGATGATCTTCTAGAAGAGGGAAATTGCAAACCAATGCAACTATAGGGAGTTGATACTGCATTTGAGACAAACACCTGCCACCTTTGATTGCAAAAAGTGCACACCCTAGGTACTTGTCTTTGCGTACATACAAATCAAGATACATGCATCCCAGATCTCCCTGTGCAAGATCATGACGAGTAGCAAAAAGCTTGTCCAATACATCTAAATTGGCCTTGGGCATAGTATGACCTGTGATATATGCCTATTTCCTGATCTGATCAAAGAGAGAGACTGTTGGATCAAATAAAGAGGCTTCTTCTTCTTTATGCATGCATGCTGCTGATTTGGTGAACACGTGTGAAGGGGCTCTTTGTGGAACCCCGACAAAACACACCTCACGGCCCCAGAAGAGGAGGTAATACGCTACTTCACCATCTTGTGGCTTCATCTATAACCACCATATCTAACCCATGGCTAGGTGCTTTGGAAAACTTCCAAGGTCAAGTATTAGAAAGCAGTGGTGCACGAAATCTCGGCCTCACTTGCAAAACTTGCCTCAAGATTTGGTCGAGCTTCTTCCATGTTAAATTCACCACCTGGACAGAAGTGACTTTCCAAAATGAAAGGCAAGACATCTAAACCAAAACTTTATCTCGTTCTTCTATTACAGTTGCAAGATTTTGCAACAGCAGATCACAACTGTGGTCGCGTGCGACCAGAAACAGCAGGATCAATGCCCACGGCTCCCTGGGCTCACACTTGAGCAGCTGTCGCACTTACTCTCTCCGGAGGCCACTAATTTTCTAAGATAAGTTTACCTCTCGACCCTGTAGCTACTGCATACGCCAAATACTTCCTCATGGCACTCCTAGGAGATGTTCAGTTCTACGCTCCACTGATACTGCCTGAGCAGCATGATTTTGAGAACCCACGTAGCCAAGCAGGGAGGAAGGAAGGCATCCAGGAGGAGCCAGGAAGGAAAACACCTTGGCAGGAAGGATTTCAAAGGCCTCTCGGCCCACGTAACAAGAAGAACACATCTCTCAACCACTCCATGCGCAGACCAAGAAAACGCGCCCAACATCCACCTGTACGCATTGAAGGAGAATCCAAAAAGAGATTATGGTGAAGAAAATGACTCCACCGACTCCTCACGCAAGGACAGACGTGATGTGTGTGATCTAAAAAAATTTACAGGTTGGGTGGTTGGAAGGAGGCGGAGTAGAAAAAAGAATCCGATGCCCAGCTGGGCATTACATTCTCCTCCCCTTAAGAAAGCATCGTCCTCGATGCGACATAACACAACGGAAAAGAAAGGGTTTGCGACCAAGAATAGGCATAGGAGAAAGTACACTCTATGGTTAAAAAAATTAGTTGATTAAAGTATGGCCACAAGGTAGCCTTAGGAACATTTGGTAGAAATTTTAACTTTCAATGTTATGTGAAGATTGGCGTTCTTTCTTGTTCATCATTTCATTAGCCTCTTTCCATTATCATTATTCTTAGTTTAATTTCTTTTAAAATTTCATCATTGAAGAGTTTTGATTTATTCCTTATTATGGGTGCCCAACATGAGCTGCTAACACAACACCCTACCGGGTTCACAAGACCCTACGGATTCACAAGTACACAAGTATATACTTCAAGATTGTATTACACCACAAAAAGGTTACTCAAATACGGAATGGAATTAGCACAGTCCACATAACATAGTACTCGTCACACATCAATGTGACATACAAAATACTCGAACAAAAGAGTACTACAATCCACCGAGACATTTCCTCAATTTGCATCAATGAAAAACTCACATATCACCAAACCATACTACAAGTACATAGTGTCCACAAGGGGATCAATGACCTAACCACAATACCACAACACCTATCCATCGACATGAGTAACACATACATCAAAATACCACTACCAAAACATCACAATAACTCGAACATATATCCCGAACACTAACCATACACACAAATATCATATGCCTCCCTCAAACTCTTATGCCTCCCTCAAGTCTCTTATGCCTCCCTCAAACTCTTATGCCTCCCTCAAACTCTTATGCCTCCCTCAAGTCTCTTATGCCTCCCTCAAACTCTTATGCCTCCCTCAAGTCTCTTATGCCTCCCTCAAACTCTTATGCCTCCCTCAAGGAGGCCGGTTGACCCTATGGTCCAAGACACATAGAGTTCGAACACTCCTAACCCAAGTGACATAATAACACGTGGTTCAACAACCCGCTAGTTATATGTACTCCTTGGGGCGTACCCCCATACAACGAAGCGGGTCCATAGGTCCAACCAATCCATGGTGCATCCTATGACCCTATTCCACACATCATGACAATAGAACCAGCACAACAATCCAATCCAAAGTGCCAAGTGGCAAAGTACAAGCCTTGGGCAAGGCGGAAAAAAAAATTTCAAATTTAAAAGAAGACCCAAAATCAAGCAAAAATAAATGACCAAATGTCCATAGTTAGTATCAAAATCCCCATGTTAGTGCCACAAACCAAGGAAATGCCCAAAATTGTAAAGCATGGCAATCAAGAAAAGCTGTTGGTCCTTACAAAATAAAGAAAAAAATCAATTACGAATAAAATCAACTTATAATGATGACACATTACGATAACTGTGTGGCCTTATCTAGCCACCAAAGGGGTACTCAACAAGTTTCTAGCACTCGGAACATCAAGCCTCAGCTCGTAAAATACATATCAATAATACAATTGTCATCACCTCCATCTGAATCATCCCACCACCACTTCGATAAGGCTAAATATAGTCATAGATACACTAAGGTTGCATACATACAACCACATAGGGAGAGAGGAAAGAATCACATGTTATCTACTAAACCGAGTTTTGACTCGAGTTATTGACCCATGGTACACCATTCCTCACTCTCAACATACACTTCTATCGATTTCCCTCAGGATCGGTTAGCGTAAGGTTCACAACATAACATACAACAACATCACTAACATAACGGTGGCACACACATAACTACCATAACGTCTCACGTATGGTATGTATATAGGGTAGATCACAATCATACATCCACAGGGCGTAATACATCACTTTACCACATTCTGCACCCAAAGCGCAATCACCATACGATAGGGTTCATACACTCACCGTATGACCCCAAATCACAACATGAAGCATTACATATTTGCACAGTCATACATACGATGAACATAGTACATCACAACATAACATCCATTGCTACATAACAAGGTGGTACACACATTTCTTCAAAACATGGTAAAAACATCATGATACAACTCATCTCTTTTAACATCAATCTAGTCATACAACACATTGATACACCTACATATCACAATATGTCACAATATTCCAACACTATGTCATCCACATTATAATTCTTTTCACACATCACAAACAACAATTCACACGTGAACTCTTCATAGAATCCATAAGAAGGAGAGAGAATACTCCCATCCCCAACATATCAACATGATCACAAACACGCACAAAGTGACATACACATCACGTGCATTCACAATATCACAATTACGACAATAATCACATCACGTTTAAAGCACATTACTCTTCCAATATCTACCACCATCATGCAACATCATCATCATCCTGTAGTATCATCATGTAACACCACCACCATCATGTAACATCACCATACAACACCAATTCGGCCCATAGGTTCGAGAGCATGAACCTACGCTCTAATACCAAAGTGTAGAACCAAAAATCACCACACAACGACAACACAGGAAAAAGACAGGAATTTTTTTTTGACTTGCTTTGGCACATAACACGACACAACATGTCGTCACAAGGTTACAACCAACACTAGGAACCACTTGTTATGGGGAAGGCCACAAAGTCAGCACGGAAACGTTCACACCTATCAAGGACAATACATACACTTTTTTTTTCTTTGACCAGACAACATGGAAATCCAACCACATGACACACTTACATTTAGGGCATCCCATGAGGAAATTCTTGTTAAATTTTCTTGTTTACTAAAATGTCTCTTAATTCTTATCTTAAGTTCTTATAAAACTTCATGTAATGATTCACACAATTTTTTCACAAGGAGAACTTCTTTCTTTTCAACTATTGACTAAATAGCTTAAGGCCAAGCTTCCTAAGCTAGGATCAACAATTTTATGTCCAAGGATTTTTATTCATTTGATTTTAGAACATTTTCCATTTCTTACAAGGTTAATTAAACTTACTCAAGCCACTAACACATGTTCCACACTTCTACTACATGGATGAAGGCATAAGCTCCGATTGAGTGGAAAGTACCGCTTAGGGTTCATAACAACGACCTTCTTGTTTAAGGATCAAATTTTGACCTTTCTTAAGAAATATCACCATGAATCAAGGCAAGGGTTACGAGCAGGACAACAGAATTTAGCTTTAGGTCACATTGTTTACTATTAGTCTTTCATTGAGGTTAAGAGTTTATCAAGATTGGTTAAATGTTCCATCTAGACTTTACTTAATTATGTTTGACAAAGGAGAACATTTCAAATGATATAGAAATATTTATGGTTTTATTAATCAATTTCCCTCCTACTTATTAAACCCTATCATCTTCTAAAATCTAACCATTGATTTCACCATGAGATCATTTAAGGTTTCACCATAAAAAGGATAATGGCATAGTTTATTAAATAAGGACTATAATACCCAAGTTGAGTAGGCATTCTAGCATTCTAAACACATCCTTGAAATTTCCATAATACTTTAGATTTATAACCTCCCGTTCTAGAGGAACATAGCCATGAATCTAGACTTCATTTGAAATTTTTCCGACGTCAACTGACTTTCTAATAACATAAATCGATGTATACAAAGTAAAAAAATGTCTCTCAACTCTCCTTAATTTACATCACATCACTAAGTTTATGGTAACCTATAAACAAATTGATTAATCACATAATATACCATCAAAGATAGATATCCTCCAATAATGAATTTACTATAACGATGTAACTACAATTATTACCAAAGGCCTTTTTTTTCGATACATAAACAAACTATTCCATAGCTTCTTTTCCCTTTTTAGACAACAAAATATATTCACGACCTTCCATCACAATCATTCTAAATTTGTAATGAATGGTCACTCATCAAGAAGGAAGTACAAAATAAATTTGACTAAATTAAGGGACTTCATGTTACCTTAAGAAATTGATGAAAGCCTTAACTTTCATGAACCGTGAAAGATATTACCTTACATATCCATCAAGGCATTATGTCTATACATCATTAAATCGATCACACAAGGAATCATCAACATACCATATCTTAACACCATAAAGGTCATTAATTTTATCAAATTTTACACATAGAAAGAGTAGAATCAAATGGGGTTCTATCAATAATTTATGCCCTTCTATCAACCCAGGGACATATTTTCGGCAAAAGAAAACTTCCTTCTTAACAAGCATATATTGAACTTCTAATTCCCGGATGCCCTAATAAAAGTTCACAATACATGAAGTGCATAATCACGCTTATCATAAAAAAATAATAATAATAATTTAAGCGTATATTTTCCTCTAATAAGGCAATAACATAATAGAATCCAAAACTAGTCAAAGCTGCAACATTCTAGGGGTGATTACATACCCAGTTCACAAAAGAAACAACGACATTTCAAGCATTCTAAAAGGAAGTAACTTTAAAATTTTCATATATATATATATATATATATATATATATATATATATATATATATATATGTTTTCCATATCAATCAATCGAATGTATACACGAGAACCTTGCTTGTTTTATATATATATAAAGGGTTTGATTACGTCAACAAGAACATCCAATGAGGCAAATCCGATAATAACAAAGCTGATGTAACCATATACTAAACATAAACAAATCCACAAAATCATAGATTTAAACCAATTTCTAGAAAGAAAAAGTTTCATTTCAAGAGGTTTATTAGATACTAGCATATTATGTATATGGTTAGGGTCTATCTTGCCTGTTTTAATGCATCCAGCCTTAAGTCGTGTACATCCGGGAGGCTGAAAGATATTACCACATGCCCTCCGCTTAATAGTCTACTTTCTTGGTCTTTTCTTGCAATATACACACACCAGGATTTCCTTTTGAAGGCACGACTAGAAGAATGCAATAGGTGGCGATCCAAAAACTAGATTGCTTCAAAGCAGCTACTTTGGGTGAGAGTTGAACTTCGCTTACCACTAATTTGCCACGAGAGCACTTGAAGTGCTAGAAAGCTAAACACCAACCATGGTTTGAAGCTCGAACTCAAGACATAATGATGATTAGATCAGCTCCTGGCTCGAAAGACATCTAAAAGTATTGATACATAAACCTTTTCCTTCATCAGATTTTGGGGACAACATCAAACTCTCGGTGGAAACATTATATATGAAGCTTGTAAGGTGTGATAATTCCAATTGAGAAACTTTATGCTTGTTTTATGCCAACTTAGTGACTCGTTCAAGATGCTCACTTCAATGAGAGGAAAATCTAGAATTTATCACCATTCTCACACAAAGCTTGACTAAGAACAACCAATCAAAATATATGTATTAGATTTAATTCCTAAAGGAGATCATCTTTATTACGCATCACACCACAACTAGGACATGATTTTAGAACTCTACTTTCTAGTCCCAAATATCACTCAAGATTTCCTATTGAAGGATCCCTAGGTGGCACCACCATATTTTTATAAAATCATTTCTAAGAATTGAACTACCACTTCCAAAGAAAGAGGATCTTCATGACAAACTTTGATTACATCGCTCTGGCAAAGAAAGCATTTTACCGTATTGATACATAAACTTTTTGGTAACTATAATAACTCTCGGTGGACATTATATGAAGCTTGCAAGGTGTGATAATTCTGCAAGGGTCAAACATATAACGTGTGTCCCACTTTTTTGTAGTTTTGTACTTTCATAAAATTGACTAAAACAACCAATAAATATATACAAACCAAAACATGACCAAACACATATAAAATGACCAAACATGCATTTTTAAGAGGCTATAAATACCAAGGTGTAGGGCATCCAGTATTGAAGGATTTACCTAATTTTTTAAATTTTTATAGTATTTTTAATTATTTATTTACTAGTGTATTGCGATTTTAAAATATTTATGGACAAAAAGTGGGACACACTTGTATGCTTTGACCATTTGCAAACATTTTTCTTTCTTTGTTCATAGATAAGACCAACTCCTCGGTATCACATCCCCTGTTGAGTAATGTTTTGCAAATTGTTTTAGCACCCTATGATCCCAAGCAAAGTACTCAAAGAGGTTCTTTGGTGTCTCTACAAAGTCAAGTACTGATCCTTATGCGGGAGAAATGTTGATAATCCGTGCGTGAAAGAAGAGAGTGTATAGCATGGCCGAACTCATGAAATAGTGTTTCTACTTCCCAATGATTTAGCAATACGAGATGATCTTGCTGAAGAGGGAAATTGCAAACCAATGCAACTACTGGGGAGTTGATACTCTGCTTTGAGACAAATGCCTACCACCTTTGATTGGAAAAAGTGCACACCACAGGTACTTGTCTTTGCGTACATACAAATCAAGATACATGCGTCCCGAGATCTCCCTATGCAAGATCATGATGAGTAGCAAAAAGCTTGTCCAATACATCTAAATTATCTTTGGGCGCGAGTATGACCTTTGATATATGCTTGTTTCTGATCTAATCAATAAGAAATTCGAATGAAATAAAGAGGATGCTGATCAAAGAGAGAGACTGCTGGATCAAAGAAAGAGGCTTCTTCTCAAGCAATTACGTGCTGTGATGCAACTGGTGAACACTGTGGCAGGGCTCTGCTGTGGAACCCCAAGAAGAACACACCTCACAGCGCCCCACGAAGAGGAGGTAATACGCTACTTCACCATCTTGTGGCTTCATCTATAACCACCATATCTAACCCATGGCTAGGCGCTGGAAAAATTCGATCAAGGTATTAGAAATAGTGGTGCATGAAAGCTCACTCACTTGTAAAACTTGCCTCAAGATTTGGTTGAGCTTCTTCCATGTTAAATTCACCACGGACAAAAGCGACTTTCCAAAATGAAAGGTAAGACAGCTCAACCAAAACTTTATCTCGTTCTTCTATTACATTTGCACGATTTTGCAATAAAGAGATCATGACCGTGGTCGCGCAACCGAAATACTAGGATCAATGCCCACGACTCCCTGGGCTCGCCCTACGAGCTGTCGCACTTACTCTCTCCGGAGGCCACCGATTTTCCGAGATAAGTTTACCTCTCGACCCCGTAGCTGCTGCATACGACCAAATACTTCCTCATTGCACTCCCTAGGAGATGTTCGATTCTACGCTCAACCTGATCATCTGCTGAGCAAAGCATGATTTTGAGAACCCACGTGGCAGCCAGGAGGAAGGAAGGCATCCTGGAGGAGCCGGGAAGGAAAACACCTTAGCGGGAAGGATTTCAAAGGCCTCTCGGCCCACGCAATAGGAGGAAAACGTCTCTCAACCACTCCACACGTAGACCAAGAAAACGCACCCAACACCCCACGTACGCATTGAAGGAGAATCCAAAATAAGATTATGGTGAAGAGAATGACTCCTCACGCAAGGACAGACGTGACAATCTAAAAAAATTTACAGGTTGGGTGGTTGGAAGGACGCAGTAGAAAAAGAATCCGATGCCCAACTGGGCATTACACTATGGGAGAGGGTCATTGTAGGATATTTTCGTCGAATATCTCGATATTCCTCATCCGATGTTAAATGAAATGTCACATTAGTAACACAAAAACTTAGTCGTGAATAGATGTGTAGGTGAAAATTAATTTTTGATATATTTTTAAAAAATTATGCATTAAAATATTATGAGAAGTCAGAGATGGTGTGTTTCTATTCTCTAGTTGATAGATTCCTTGTCAAAGTTTTTAAAAATATGATTTGTTGCAGTTGGTTGGATTCTTATTAACCAATATCTTTTTACATGTTATGTATATCTAATTTTTTTGAAATTTTATAAAATATATCACAAGGTGAAATTGCTATACATAGATATAGGAATGAGCGGGAGTAGATATGGTAGAGGGTCGTTGCAAGATATTTTTGTTGGAATATCTGATATTCCTGATCCGATGTTGAATGAAATCTCACGGCAGCAACACAAAAATTTGATCGTGAACCGAACTGCATGTGAAATTTTCTTTGTGAGATACTTTTTAAATGTATACATCAAAATAAGTTGTGATGTCAGGGATGGTGCATTTTTATTCTCCAATTTATAGATTCCCTGCAATAGTTTTGAATTTATGATCTATTGGAGTTGGTCAGATTTTTGTTAACCAAAATGTCTTTGAATGTTATGTATATGTGAATTTTCAAAATTTTCTAAAAATGTCTCACGAATTGCTATTCTTATACATAAACGTAGCAATGAGTGGAAGTAGCTATGGGAGAGGTTCATTGCAGGATATTTCTATTGGAATATCTGATATTCCTCATCCGATGTTGGATGAAATGTTGCAGCAGCAAAAAAACAACTCAGTCGTGAATCGAAGTGCAGGTGAAATTTTCTTTGTGATATATTTTTAAAATTTATGCATTAAAATAAGATGCGACGTCAGAGATGGTGCATTTTTCGTTTGTTAGGTCTTTATGACTCGGTATATTTGTGTGTAGGTTGTCAAGGAGATGTCTTATCCAGAAGTCTTATGTGAAATGGAATGCATAGAACATGTCCGAGAGCATCAGGTTCATGTGAATTGCGTGTTGGGATCCAAAGTGATGTACGTGAGCATTTGGAGAATAACATGAATGCTTGCGATCAGAATTTACCCGAGAAAATGAATTATATGGATTCTTTTGCAAATGTAGACGGTGAGGGTAGGAGGTCTGTGAATAGGGAGAATATGGAGTTTCATGCAACAGATTCAGTAGGGAACAACAACATCCACTATCCCAGGGATGGTGAGCGTGATATTGAGTCAGAACAGGACATTCGACATCGAAACATACCTACGATAAGTGGTGTGAATAATTGCCGAATCAAAGTTACACACAATTTTACTCATCACATTATGGTGTACAATTGAATAGGATGCTCGAGTCTCGTCGTGAATTTTTGAAAAGGATTGATGCACTGGAAGTTATTCAGATGTGTGGTATATGCAAAGAGTCATATCCTGGTATAGTTGTGACACTTTCAGTGGAAGGACCTATTTGCAAGAGATGCAAGTGTGAATGAGGTGGTCATCGATATTCAAAGTGGAACAATATGGATCCCGGGATCAACTAGAAGTGTTGCGTGTACTGACGCAGGTGGAAGAAATGTTGATAGCGCGGGTGAATCCCATATTGCATGTAACTCATGCACGTGGTGGCCAGTACAAATATAGTGGACACACTATTTGCTTTCCCCAAGACGTATCTTCTATTGCTAGACTACTTCCTCGTCGAATAGAGGATGTGGATATTCTTATTGTGAAAAGACAGAATGCTGGACAGAGGGAGTATGAATGTATTGTTAGTCGCTCGCGTGTATTGAATGCTTTGCATTACAAAATTCGTAATGATAGGTATTACAAAGATGTGGAGATAGACTACGCAGCATTAGAAGATCTCCCGGAAGTAGAGGGAGATGTATCAGAAAGAATTCGTCGGGTGGAATCTGAGATACAAGATGAGCACGTAAGGAGAGAAGGAACAATGGATATAGTGAGTGTCGAAGAAGAACATGTACATAATCATCCATCATCGTTTGCTTTAAGGCTTCCTAATCCACGAAGGGAGATGGAGGAAGTCAGATTGTTTGTTGAAAATACGGATTTGAGGTCGGTCGATGTTGTTGATTGGCCACCGATTGGGTCTTCTCCAATAAATGAATACAACATGGAGGGCATGTTTTCCATGGCATTTCCGACCCTCTTTCCTATGGGAGATGTTGAATGGTTGCAGCCGAGGATTAGAACAGTACAATTTCATGATTATGTGAAGCATTTGATAAGGTATCATGACAATAGGTTTGGAAGGCACCCGAGATTTAGATATTGTGCATATAATAGACAAATGCGGCACCGCAGTCAGGCCACAACTTTTGTTTTTGTCAAGATAAATTTGGAGGACAATGTTCCCATGTCTATTGAAGACTTGCGTCGTCACATTAATAATGCGAATGATGATAAGTTGTCAGAACAGGTGATGCATTTTGGAACAAAACTTCATGGGACTAGGTCTTACTGGTACTCATGTCGTAGTGAGCTGAGATATGATTGTTTAGTTGGGTAGCCCGAATCTTTTTTTTACACTTACCGCAGCAGACACAAAGTGGTTTGATTTACACCGGTTGATGCTAGGGGAACCTCCTTCAAATTCTTCGAGGGCGTATAGGTGGCGGATTGAGAATGTGATAGATTATCCTCATATCGTCGCGACATACATGCACAAAATATTTGAGATATTTCGTGAAGAGGTGATACAAAAACTAATTGGTGCAAAGGATTATTGGTACAGGTTTGTAGTTGTCTGTTCGATTGAAATTTATTTAAATTTGTGTAGTGATCTGATCCATTTTCAATATTGTGAACGAATGGTTTTGTAAGCCGCATTTTTTTGGCATGGTATTTGTAGGTTTGAGTGGCAACATCGAGGATCTGCACATGTCCATGGATTCATGTGGGTTCCTGGTAGCCCATGCATGGAAACATTGGATTGGGAAGATGAGAATCAGGTAATGGCTGTGAGATCATTTTTTGATAGATACGTCACTTCGTGGAATCCCGTGACAGCCATCAAATAAATGTCATGCTCGGTCGGTCCAGAGACGAAGATCCTTGCTCGATGAAGCCTTCGCGAGATATTAGAGCGTGACCCACTTTATGACTATGAAGAACTTGTCAACCATGTGCAAAGGCACACTAAATGTAGCGAGATGTCTTGTTTGAGAAAGAAGGGATCGTCCATGGTTTGTCGTTATAATGTTCCGTGGGACCTCAGGATGATTCAGATTTGTTTGTTGATGCAGATGGTCGAAAGAGATTTGAACCTTCTCGCAATGATGCGAGATTGAACCTTCACAACTCAGACATGTTGGCCATATGGCGAGGTAATATAGATTGTCAGCCTGTTGTTTCTAGACACGCGGTGTTAAAGTATATAGCAAAATATGCTTCAAAGGCTAGAGAAGAGGTCAGAGAGCTTTCATGATATGTTGATGAGGATATCAGATGATGTGGAGGGGGAAGAGTCTGCACTATGTATATATCGGAGGATTTTGACAGAAACAATTGTGGAACGTGATATTGGGGCGCAAGAGACATGTCACATGCTATTGAAGTTGTCGTTGGTTCAGTGCAGTCGTGCCTTTATGACTCTGAATGTTGGTAGGAAGGTTTTCGCAAGGTGATTGTGACATCTGATGAGAATGAAAGTGGATCATGTTTCATTGATGCATATAAAGATCGACCAGTACAATTGGAATCCATCTCATTGATTGATGCTGCGAGATCGTGGTCGTTTAATGCGAAGAGAAAGAAAGACAAATGGAAGTCGAGGGATACACCTGCTATCATACGCATGTGGCCGTGGTATTTCTCTGTTCCTGAAAGTGGATCAGAGGATCACGAGAACTTTTGTTGGAGTGAATTGTTGTTGTATAAGCCATTTCGTGATATACACAGGGACATAGGTTGTACTAGAGATGAAATTTTAGAAAATTGGGAGAGAATTAAGAATACGTATCGTGCATGGCATGTTGACCAGGAAGGATGCAATGGAGGAAGAAGACATAGATGAAACTGACGATGATGAGATGCAAAGTTTTGTGGGCGTGGATGGAATGGATGAGTGGGAGTTGTTTTCTGGCATTGTTCCTCCCAATCAGGTGCATTTGAGTGATCTTCATATGCTTGGAAGACGGGATTTTGATTTGAACCATGTTTGGGATACAGAGGAGGACGAGGACGTACAGGACGCGTCAACATGTTTTATAGAAATGAACAAATCCATGCAAAATGTGGTGGATTCTTCAGACAATTCGGTATCGGGTGTGGACATGTTGTCAAGAAAACAACGTATTGCTCTAGAAACTATAGTCAAACATTCTAGAAAGGGCCCCGAGGAAGCTCCACTCAGAATGATAATACAAGGTACTTCCAGGATGGGGAAATCTTTTTGATTAATTGCATTAAGAATGTCTTGGCAAACAGTGTCGTGACAGGTAAGAATCCTCTTCTTCTTTTGGCACCGACAGGAGTTTCTGCTTTCAACATTCGTGCTACAATGGTGCATTCGTCACTGAAAATTCCATTACGTGACATGAGATGTTTGGCTAGACAGACACTCGGTTTGTATTTCAAGAGCAGATGAGACATTATAGATACATTCTTATTGATGAGATGAGTTTCGTGGGTCCAAAATTGTTGAAAAAAATTGATATTCACTTGCGAGAAGCATTCCCTTCGCATGAGAATGTCATATTTGGAGGTAGGTCTGTAATTTTTGTTGGGGATCTTGCCCAACTCCCACTGTAAAGGACATACCAATGTATGCAGGAAACACAGAGGGAAAAAAGTTATGGAGATATTTTTCTCATGTCGTGACTCTCGACACGATTTTTCGTCAAGAAGGGGACAGTGTGGATCAGGTGAAGTTTCGAAACTTGCTATGTAATTTGAGAAATGTGAATCCCATGATCAAAGATTGGGAGTTGTTGATGTCCAGAACAGATTTGTGCTTTGGTGTAGAGGAAATTTCAATGTTTGACTCTTCTAGTCATTTTTTTCGACGAATGTACAAGTGACGTTTCATAATAGGATCATGCTCAAGAAATTGAATGTCCCTGTGGTGAGAGTTGTTGCAACCCATGTGAGAAGAGTGACATATGGAGAAAGTGATGATGACCAGTTGGAGAGTGAGGTGTTGCTTTGCAATGGTCAACATGTTATGTTGGTGTGCAATTTGTGGGTGGAGGTAGGTTTAGTTAACGGATCTCTTGGACAAGTGAAGAACATAGTGTATTACCCTAGGATGAAGCCTCCAGATCTGCCAATATTTGTTGTTGTGGAGTTTCAGAATTACATCGGCATCCCATGGGATTTAAGTCACCCGAAATATGTACCAGTGCCTCCAGTATTGAGGGGGTGTCATAGACAAGTTCCTTTGAAGATGTCATGGGCTCTTACAATTCACAAGTCACAGGGACTCACTCTCAACAGAGCAATGATCGACATAGG
The DNA here is from genome assembly GCA_018340775.1 of Taxus wallichiana var. yunnanensis. Taxonomy (NCBI): domain Eukaryota; kingdom Viridiplantae; phylum Streptophyta; class Pinopsida; order Cupressales; family Taxaceae; genus Taxus; species Taxus wallichiana. The sequence goes on along the minus strand of CM031238.1, from coordinate 673,559,812 downwards.
CAGTAGGGAGCGACAGGGGCTAACATTCACGGTGATATCAAGAGTGAAGTCTCTTGATGGATTACGCATATGTCCTCCTTTTTCTTATGAGCGTTATTCTAAGATGAAGGACGGTGCATACGTTTCTATTAGGAAGAAGGAGGAAGATCGTCTGTTGAAATGTGAACAAACATCATCAGGAACGACATTGATCACTCGTCCTTGAATACTTAAATATGTGTCTTTTCTAATATGTTGATAGTTGTGTGTTTTCTATAATTTTGTTCAGCGATATATGGTGATCAATTTTTCTAAACGTGAATCATTTAAAATACGCTGAGGTTTATTAATTACGTGTGATATACATTTTGATTTTGTAATTTTGTATTTATTTCTACATATTTATAGTTAACGTTTGTATAAATTTAATTTATTTGATGCAATATGACGACTTTTACATTTCATACCATGTCTCACAAACTCATCAGTGCATCGTTATTAGTTGTGAGATCATATGCGATGAGCTTTTGTATGGAAGAAAAATAAACACATGTGAAATTAGAGAACTTGGAACTATACATTTTGATTTTGTAATTTCGTATTTATTTCTACATATTTATAATTAGTGTTTGCATAAATTTAATTTATTTGATGTACTATGAGGACTTTTACATTTCATGGTGTCTCACAAACTCATCAATGCATCGTTATTAGTTGTGCAATCATATGCGACGAGCTTTTGTATGGAAGGAAAACAAACACATGTGAAATTAGAGAACTTGGAACTATGTTTCAATAATATTGTTGACCTTTCATAAGTTAACCACGTTATTTTTTTTATAATTTGACATGCGCAACTTTACATATTTAAATATTAAGGCTTTGAATGCATTGGTGGTGTGAATTATAGTATGATGATAATTTATGAAATTTGAAAAATTAAAATTTATTACAATTTAAAAAGTAAAAACAACAATGATGATGATAATGATGATGACAATGATCAATGATGGTGGTGATGATGATGAGAATGATGATGATCGATGATGGCGGTGATGATGATGATAACAAAAAATATTGACGATGGTGGTGATGATGATGACAACGAAAATGATCATTGATGGTGGTGATAATAATGATGATGATAATGATTACGAAGACAACAATGATGATGACGATGATGAAAATAATGGTAAAAAACTTAATGGGGATGAGAATGATGATGGTGATTTAATGGAGATGATGATGAGAATGAAGATAACAATGATGTATGATTACGAAGACAATAATGATGATGATAATGATAATGAAAATAATCAATGATGTTGGTGATGATAATGATGACAACGATGATCAACAATAGTGGTGATGATAAAGACAATGATAGTGATCAACGATGGTGGTGTTGATAAAGATGATGACAGTAATTACGATGACAATGATGATGATGATGATCATAATGAAAATAACAATAAAAAATTAGATGGAAATGATAATGATGAAACTGATGATAATGATTTGATTGAGAATATGATGAAAATGATGATGATGATGACAATGATAATGATTCGTAATTATTAAGACAATAATGATGATGAAAATGATCAACGGTGGTGGTGATTATAATGACGATGACAATGATATTTGATGATGATAAAAATTGATAACAATGACACTAATGATTATAATATGATAATTTAGTTTTTGATAATTTTTAATTTTTAGTTTTAATTTTGTGTAATTTTGTTCAGCGATATATGGTGATCAATTTTTCTAAACGTGAATCATTTAAAATTCGCTGAGGTTTATTAATTACGTGTGATATACATTTTGATTTTGTAATTTCGTATTTTTTTGTACATATTTATATTTAACGTTTGTATAAATTTAATTTATTTGATGCAATATGACGACTTTTACATTTCATACCATGTCTCACAAACTCATCAGTGCATCATTATTAGTTGTGAGATCATATGCGATGAGCTTTTGTATGGAAGAAAAATAAACACATGTGAAATTAGAGAACTTGGAACTATACATTTTGATTTTGTAATTTTGTAATTATTTCTACATATTTATAATTAATGCTTGCATAAATTTAATTTATTTGATGCACTATGAGGACTTTTACATTTCACGGTGTCTCACAAACTCATCAGTGCATCATTATTAGTTGTGAGATCATATGCGATTTGAGATTTTTATGGAAGGAAAACAAACACATGTGAAATTAGAGAACTTGGAACTATGTTTCAATAATATTGTTGACCTTTCATAAGTTAACCACATTTTTTTATAATTTGACATGCGTAACTTTACATATTTACATATTAAGGCTTTGAATGCATTTGTGGTGTGAATTATAATATGATAATAATTTATGAAATTTGAAAAGTTAAAATTTATTACAATTTAAAAAGTAAAAACAACAATGATGATGATAGTGATGATGACAACGATCAATGATGGTGGTGATGATGATGAGAACAACGATGGCGGTGATGATGATGATAACGAAAAATATTGACGATGGTGGTGATGATGTTGATGACGAAAATGATCGTTTATGGTGGTGATAATAATGATGATGATAATGATTATGAAGACAACAATGATGATGACGATGATGAAAATAATGGTTAAAAACTTAATGGGGATGAGAATGATGATGATGATTTTATGGAGATGATGATGAGAATGAAGATAACAATGATGTATGATTACGAAGACAATAATGATGATGATAATGATAATGAAAATGATCAATGATGTTGGTGATGATAATGATGACAACGATGATCAACAATGGTGGTGATGATAAAGACAATGATAGTGATCGACGATGGTGGTGTTGATAAAGATGATGACAGTAATTACGATGACAATGATGATGATGATGATGATGATCATAATGAAAATAACAATAAAAAATTAGATGGAAATGATAATGATGACGCTGATGATAACGATTTGATTGAGAATGTAATGCCCACTTCCCTATGACACTTAGTTGATTATCATTTTGAGTTATGCAAACTTTTGGATATGGATATGACTTATACTTACGTTGATTAGCATGATGTTTTGTGAGTAGACGCATTTGGGTTATGATTTGATTTTATTTTCAGTATGATCTACATTGGCTCATGGACAGACTATTGGATACTGATATTATTTTTATATGGATATATTGCATGTGTTCTAACATTGGAATTCTTCGCCATGTTAAATAGAATGTAGTTGTTGAATTTACATTACTATAACTTTGGATAATGGTGAAATGCATAATTAAGTTGTGATTTAAACCTTGAAATAATGGATAATTGAATTACGTATAGATGTTAATGAATTTCATGCATATGGTTATTTTGGACATTTTGACATGGCCGCAAGGCCGAAGTAGGTATTTTGTATTTTGTAGGAAACACAACATGATCACAACCATGAGGGGGATTGGGAACCAAACACAACAGGATGTCGGGTGGTTACAACATTTGGTCGTCAAGGCAACTAGTGTATTGTATTGTGTTACCTTTGTTCTTTTATGTGTTAAGAAAAATTTCCATGAAAGGGAAATTTTCTAATGTGACCAAGGGGGTAAGAATTTTAATTACTTGTTTTAACTTACTTTAGTAGGTGATTTCATTGGTGATGTGTTTTTTAAAATTACTTTTGCTAAGTATGTTTAGATTAATGTAACATCTTGTTTTATTTTTTTAAGCTTTGGAGGGAAGTCTAGTGGGTGTAATTAATTTTGATGGTTGGCTCCTTGAGCCTTGTGTTTTCCTCTTGTATTGAATGCTTGTTTTGAGTGTTGACCACTCCAAATCCTTTGAATCTCGAATTTGAGATTTAGGACAATTTTGGGGGACTTGTTGAACTTGTCCCACACTTCCCAAAACCCCTTACCAACCATATCTATGGGTTGGAAAGCCAAAAAGGGGATTATTTATTATTTTGGGAAGGGAAATGTGACTTTGGAGTGCACTTGTCTTCTTTTTGCATTTAATTGTGCCTTAAGACACATGGGAAGGGATGGATGTGGAAGAGAGATGTCATTCAACCCAACCACCCATTTATTGTGTTTTGGGAGTTGAGTTGACTATGGGAGGTGGTCTTGAGGATGTGTGATGTGGCATCCTACATGGAGCCACATCACCCTCACCCTTCCCTTTTGTCTATTTATGGAAACTTCCTCTCTTGTTGAGGGGGTTGGAGGTTTTTGGTGGGAGAGTTCTTTTTGTTATTTTATTTGGGGAGAGGAAAGAATTGGGGGAGAGAGAAGAAGAAGGAGCCTGGAATTGCATGCTTGGATTGTGTTGGAGGGAGCTTGGACAAAGATTCTTGGTTTAGGTTTCTTCAATGGAGAGGTAGGAAACCTTCTCCCTTTTTTGCTTTCATATTGTTGTTGCTTCTATGCTAAATTTGTGAAAAATGTATGTTTACTTTTGTGTATTGTGAAAAATGGATAGAATGCTTAATGTGTAGTGTAGGAGAGGTCTATGGGAAAACTCATGGGGGAGGCATAAGAGTAGAATAGGATATTGTGGAGGGAGTTTGAGAGGGATGCCCATCTTGGGTAAGAATGTTCACATTCTTACCTTGTCTTTGAGGGAGCCATAAGAGGAGGGAGGCATAAGAGTATGGGAGGAAAAAGGGGTACTTGAGGGAGGCATAAGAGTCATAGGGGCTTGAGTTTTATTGTGGAGGGTTTGTATGGGCATCTCATCTCAATGGGGAGGCATAAGGAAGACTTTCCCATAGTTCCTTCTCTTGTTGGCTTGGATGAAAGCCTTGTTGTGAAAAGTATTGTGTTGTTTGTGTTCCTTTTTGTTTCTTCTTTTAACCTTGAATGTTGTGAAGAGAATTGTATTGTGGAAGCAAGTGTTGTTTCCTTGAGTTGGAGACCACCCTACATTGTGTTGTGTTTGGGGCTCGGGGGTCAATGGAGGAGATTGCTTCTCTTCTCCATTGAGTTTTGGTTGGGAGGAGAGTGTTGCCTCTCCCCATATCTTGGTTGTGATTTCATATACTTGGAACTTGGAGCATGGATGAAGAACACCTTGGAGCTTGGGAAGACTTCTTCCTTTTTCCTTTATATGTATTATTTGGTTGTAAAATTTGTATGTGAAAGAAAGTTGTATCATCTTGTTTTCACTTCAAAAAAAAAAAAAAAAAACATTGTAATCTATATTTCCCCAAAAGTTCACATGGTTGAAATGTTGGTAGATCTTGTTTAAAACTTAATAAAAATATTGTTGGACTCTTATGTTGAATGTTAGGATATTTACAAAAAAATATACATACATACTAGATCTCATTTTGTTGTAAAGAAAAAGGTATTGAAAAGTGAGAATATTAGTGTCTATCTTCTTCTTGTAGTATGGATGGATAGAGTTAAGTTTTATTGAATTTCCATTGTGCCAATAAAGTGAATCATGTCCTAGATCTATTATGTTTACCTTCTTTTAAGTATCCATTGTAAAATTTTTGACAAATTGTAGAAGGAAACGAAATCAACTTGCTTAAAATTCCATGCAATGTCTATTAAAGTTAGCTAGAAATGAATTTTAATACAAATACTTTAAACTCATCATGTCCGATGTCCAACACTCCTTAATGTCAATTAAAGGTACTAATAGTTTGAATATTATCCATATTTAGGTGTTACTAAAACTAATGGATATCCTAGTATAAATCCTATTTATAACAATACACTATTAAATACTTCCTTTATATTAACAAGTAAACTATTGTGAGTTATAGCCAAGAAACAATATTAATTAAAAATATGCAAAGGATATATTTTGGTAACGCCACCATGTTATATGATATATTACGAGGTGCAAAGAACTTTCGTAGATACTTATTTACCATCTGGGAAACAAGATAGCGGTCTCGAATTTTCGAATAGAGTCCAGCGAATAAGCAGGACTGAATAGGATCAAATTATCACAGACTCGTTCAACACTTTGAAAATCCTTCATTTCAACATAAAAATCATACTCTTGTGGCTATGTTACAATCAGCCCAACTGAAAAGTAGTTTGATGCATCAGAAGGAACAGTTAAAAAAATTATGTCCTCTGTATGTTTCAGAAATGGCAACATGTGGGTTAAACCAGTTTGGAAGAGTTAGTAGTGTAGGAGCTGATATGGGCTGTAATCCAATTCATGCCCTGGCTTCTCAGTCATTTTTTTTTCACATGTTAAGAATCCAAACATTTTGCATTTCCATTCTTCAGCGAAATGGGCTTGCCCTAAGAATGTTTCGAGTAAGGATTGGGTGAGTTCAACTTCAGCCGTTCATGGCACAAGCAGCTGTTATTGGGAAAAACCATCAACTCCTTTACTGGATACAGTTGAAACACCTATGCATTTGAAAAAAATTTCACTGCAGGAGTTGAAACTGCTTGATGAGGAGGTCCGTTCCGAGATCATTTTCGCTTTATCTAATACTGGAAATCAATTCAAGGCCAGCCTAGGGGCGGTAGATTTGACCATAACACCGTTTCTCAATTCGTTTTTGATAAAATATTACAAAGGAGAATCCCAAAATTTGAAGGGACATTCAATACTGAACAAGATAACAACACGTTTTGGATATCGTTGTTGCAAACGCCTCTCTGTCCCTAGAGACGTTTCGACGCGGATTACCTTGTGGGTGAGCCCCGAGTTCGTAGTTGCACCAGATGCTGCACAGATAACAATATTGTCGGTTTGCCAAGCCAGGGCCGAGTAGAAAGGACCTCATGCCTGCCATAATCACCTTAAATCTGTTTTGGGCGCACCTCATCTACCTCCACGCGGTTTGGGTGAATTTACCAGTGTTTTCACTTCCTGGTCTAAAACTTCACCCTCAACTATCTCTATTAATGCGCAGCTAGGATAGTAGCAGAGAAACGACGATCTGTCTGTGACGTCTTAGATTGGCGAAATCTGGGTGAGTGGATGTTTATGCGCCTATACGAGTATTTTTTTTTACGCCAGGCGGGAAGCTACTAAATCGTGACAGTTGGTAGATGAGACCCATCGCCCCAACCAAAAAGAATTAAATATAATTTGAAATGTTTTTCATCGAATTGACTTTTATTCCTTTAAATTCAAAATTCAATGCATGTATAGGAATATAGGCTTATTTGAGTATAAACTTGGATAATATATATATATATATATATATATATATATATCACTTAAATTAAAAGTATCTAAATAGATATCTAAGAACATATATATTAAAAGATTTCTAAAAGTCATCAAGATAGCCATATATGTGTTATCTTTGCAACATATCCCTGCAAAATATATATATATATATTAAAATATATCAAAAAAAAAAAACATCAATAAAATTATAATACATACATTACCCTGGTCACCTTCATCCTCTTATAAATTGGATCATAAAGTGAAAATGGGGTCAGCGGTCAATTACCCTTATGCAGTCTTGTATCACCATGCTTGAAACTCGAAGTTTATCCGCTAAGGATAGAGACAAATACAACAAATATTGAAGTAAATCTCGAGCAAATGGAATTGCGACAATCATGTAGTTCTAGTTTTGTGAGTGGAATACAAAGTAAAAGAGTGAAGCTCATTAGTTTCCCAAGATCAAGCGAGTCTCAAACCGACGAGATAAAATAAATCAAACAAGAACCTCTACCTTGCAAAAAAAAAATTGTCGCATTTTCGGGACGGATGTTTTGCGGTGCCATCGTCGTCGTCATTGTTGTGAGCGTGGCGTCGTCTTTTTGCAATGTTATAGAGAATATGATGAAAATGATGATGATGATGACAATGATAAGGATTCGTACTTATTAAGATAGTAATGATGACGAAAATGATCAACGGTGGTGGTGATGATAATGACGATGACAATGATATTTGATAATGATGACACTAATGATTATAATATGATAATTTTTAATTTTTAGTTTTAATTTTGTGTAATTTTTTCAGCGATATATGGTGATTAATTTTTCTAAATGTGAATCATTTAAAATTCACTAAGCTTTATTGATTACGTGTGATATACATTTTGATTTTGTAATTTTGTATTTAATTCTACATATTTATAGTTAACGTTTGTATAAATTTAATTTATTGGATGCAATATGACGACTTTTACATTTCATACCATGTCTCACAAACTCATCAGTGCATCGTTATTAGTTGTGAGATCATATGCGATGAGCTTTTGTATGGAAGAAAAATAAACACATGTGAAATTAGAGAACTTGGAACTATACATTTTTATTTTGTAATTTCGTATTTATTTCTACATATTTATAATTAATGTTTGCATAAATTTAATTTATTTGATGCACTATGAGGACTTTTACATTTCATGGTGTCTCACAAACTCATCAATGCATCGTTATTAGTTGTGAGATCATATGCGACGAGATTTTGTATGGAAGGAAAACAAACACATGTGAAATTAGAGAACTTGGAACTATGTTTCAATAATATTGTTGACCTTTCATAAGTTAACCACGTTACATTTTTTTATAATTTGACATGCGTAGCTTTACATATTTACATATTAAGGCTTTGAATGCATTCATGGTGTGAATTATAATATGATAATAATTTATGAAATTTGAAAAGTTAAAATTTATTACAATTTAAAAAGTAAAAACAACAATGATGATGATAGTGATGATGACAACGATCAATGATGGTGGTGATGATGTTGACGACGAAAATGATAGTTTATGGTGGTGATAATAATGATGATGATAATGATTACGAAGACAACAATGATGATGACGATGATGAAAATAATGGTAAAAATCTTAATGGGGATGAGAATGATGATGATGATTTTATGGAGATGATGATGAGAATGAAGATAACAATGATGTATGATTACGAAGACAATAATGATGATGATAATAATAATGAAAATGATCAATGATGTTGGTGATAATAATGATGACAACGATGATCAACAATGGTGGTGATGATAAAGACAATGATAGTGATCGACGATGGTGGTGTTGATAAAGATGATGAAAGTAATTATGATGACAATGATGATGATGATGATGATCATAATGAAAATAACAATAAAAATTAGATGGAAATGATAATGATGATGCTGATGATAACGATTTGATTGAGAATATGATGAAAATGATGATGATGATGACAATGATAATGATTCGTAATTATTAAGACAATAATGACAACGAAAATAATCAACGGTGGTGGTGATGATAATGACGATGATAATGATATTTGATGATGATGAAAATTGATAACGATGACACTAATGATTATAATCTGATAATTTAGTTTTTGATAATTTTTAATTTTTAGTTTTAATTTTGTGTAATTTTGTTCAGCGATATATGGTGATCAATTTTTCTAAACGTGAATCATTTAAAATTCACGATGTTTATTAATTACGTGTGATATACATTTTGATTTTGTAATTTCGTATTTATTTCTACATATTTATAGTTAACGTTTGTATAAATTTAATTTATTTGATGCAATATGATGACTTTTACATTTCATACCATGTCTCACAAACTCATCAAGTGCATCGTTATTAGTTGTGAGATCATATGCGATGAGCTTTTGTATGGAAGAAAAATAAACACATGAAATTAGAGAACTTGGAACTATACATTTTTATTTTGTAATTTCGTATTTATTTCTAAATATTTATAATTAATGTTTACATAAATTTAATTTATTTGATGCACTATGAGGACTTTTTTACATTTCATGGTGTCTCACAAACTCATCAGTGCATCGTTATTAGTTGTGAGATCATATGCGATGAGATTTTGTATGGAAGGAAAACAAACACATGTGAAATTAGAGAACTTGGAACTATGTTTCAATAATATTGTTGACCTTTCATAAGTTAACCACGTTATTTTTTTATAATTTGACATGCGTAACTTTACATATTTACATATTAAGGCTTTGAATGCATTTGTGGTGTGAATTATAATATGATAATAATTTATGAAATTTGAAAAGTTAAAATTTATTACAATTTAAAAAGTAAAAACAAAATGATGATGATAGTGATGATGATGATGGTGGTGATGATGATGAGAACAATGGATGGTGATGATGATTGATGAAAACGAAAATGATAGTTGTGGAGTATGGTGGTGATAATAATGATGATGATAATGATTACGAAGACAAACATGATGATGACGATGATGAAAATAATGGTAAAAATCTTAATGGGGATGAGAATGATGATGATGATTTTATGGAGATGATGATGAGAATGAAGATAACAATGATGTATGATTACGAAGACAATAATGATGATGATAATAATAATGAAAATGATCAATGATGTTGGTGATGATAATGATGACAATGATGATCAACAATGGTGGTGATGATAAAGACAATGATAGTGATCGACGATGGTGGTGTTGATAAAGATGATGAAAATAATTATGATGACATGATGATGATGATGATGATGATCATAATGAAAATAACAATAAAAATTAGATGGAAATGATAATGATGATGCTCGATGATAACGATTTGATTGAGAATATGATGAAAATGATGATGATGATGATAATGATAATGATTCGTAATTATTAAGATAATGATGGCGACAAAAATGATCAATGGTGGTGGTGATGATAATGACGATGATAATGATATTTGATGATGATGAAAATTGATAACGATGATACTAATGATTATAATATGATAATTTAGTTTTTGATAATTTTTAATTTTTAGTTTTAATTTTGTGTAATTTTGTTCAAATGATATATGGTGATTAATTTTTCTAAACGTGAATCATTTAAAATTCACGATGTTTATTAATTACGTGTGATATACATTTTGATTTTGTAATTTCGTATTTATTTCTACATATTTATAGTTAACGTTTGTATAAATTTAATTTATTTGATGCAATATGATGACTTTTACATTTCATACCATGTCTCACAAACTCATATATGCATCGTTATTAGTTGTGAGATCATATGCGATGAGCTTTTGTATGGAAGAAAAATAAACACATGTGAAATTAGAGAACTTGGAACTATACATTTTTATTTTGTAATTTCGTATTTATTTCTAAATATTTATAATTAATGTTTGCATAAATTTAATTTATTTGATGCACTATGAGGACTTTTACATTTCATGGTGTCTCACAAACTCATCAAAGTGCATCGTTATTAGTTGTGAGATCATATATGCGATGAGCTTATGTATGGAAGGAAAACAAACACATGTGAAATTAGAGAACTTGGAACTATGTTTCAATAATATTGTTGACCTTTCATAAGTTAACCACGTTATTTTTTTTATAATTTGACATGCGTAACTCTACATATTTACATATTAAGGATTTGAATGCATTTGTGGTGTGAATTATAATATGATAATAATTTATGAAATTTGAAAAGTTAAAATTTATTACAATTTAAAAAGTAAAAACAAAAATGATGATGATAGTGATGATGACAACGATCGATGATGGTGGTGATGATGACGAGAACAACGATGGCAGTGATGATGATGATAATGAAAAATATTAACGATGGTGGTGATGATGTTGACGACGAAAATGATTTTTATGGTGGTGATAATAATGATGATGATAATGATTACGAAGACAAACAATGATGATGACGATGATGAAAATAATGGTTAAAAACTTAATGGGGATGAGAATGATGATGATGATTTTATGGAGATGATGATGAGAATTAAGATAACATTGATGTATGATTACAAAGACAATAATGATGATGACAATGATAATGAAAATGATCAATGATGTTGATGATGATAATGATGACAACGATGATCAACAATGGTGGTGATGATAAAGACAATGATAGTGATCGACGATGGTGGTGTTGATAAAGATGATGACAATAATTACGACGACAATGATGATGATGATGATGATGATGATGATCATAATGAAAATAACAATAAAAAAATAGATGGAAATGATAATGATGACGCTGATGATAACGATTTGATTGAGAATATGATGAAAATGATGATGATGATGATAATGATAATGATTCGTAATTATTAAGACAATAATGACGACAAAAATGATCAACGGTGGTGGTGATGATAATGACGATGACAATGATATTTGATGATGATGAAAATTGATAACGATGATACTAATGATTATAATATGATAATTTAGTTTTTGATAATTTTTAATTTTTAGTTTTAATTTTGTGTAATTTTGTTCAGCGATATATGGTGATTAATTTTTCTAAACGTGAATCATTTAAAATTCAATGATGTTTATTGATTACGTGTGATATACATTTTGATTTTGTAATTTCGTATTTAATTCTACATATTTATAGTTAACGTTTGTATAAATTTAATTTATTGGATGCAATATGACGACTTTTACATTTCATACCATGTCTCACAAACTCATCAAAGTGCATCGTTATTAGTTGTGAGATCATATGCGATGAGCTTTTGTATGGAAGAAAAATAAACACATGTGAAATTAGAGAACTTCGAACTATACATTTTTATTTTGTAATTTCGTATTTATTTCTACATATTTATAATTAATGTTTGCATAAATTTAATTTATTTGATGCACTATGAGGACTTTTACATTTCATGGTGTCTCACAAACTCATCAATGTATCGTTATTAGTTGTGAGATCATATGCGATTTGAGCTTTTGTATGGAAGGAAAACAAACACATGTGAAATTAGAGAACTTGGAACTATGTTTCAATAATATTGTTGACCTTTCATAAGTTAACCACGTTATTTTTTTATAATTTGACATGCGTAGCTTTACATATTTACATATTAAGGCTTTGAATGCATTTGTGGTGTGAATTATAATATGATAATAATTTATGAAATTTGAAAAGTTAAAATTTATTACAATTTAAAAAGTAAAAAAAAACAACAATGATGATGATGAGTGATGATGACAACGATCAATGATGTGATGGTGATGATGTTGATGATGTTGATGACGAAAATGATAGTTTATGGTGGTGATAATAATGATGATGATAATGATTACGAAGACAACAATGATGATGACGATGATGAAAATAATGGTAAAAATCTTAATGGGGATGAGAATGATGATGATGATTTTATGGAGATGATGATGAGAATGAAGATAACAATGATGTATGATTACGAAGACAATAATGATGATGATAATGATAATGAAAATGATCAATGATGTTGGTGATGATAATGATGACAACGATGATCAACAATGGTGGTGATGATAAAGACAATGATAGTGATCGACGATGGTGGTGTTGATAAAGATGATGACAATAATTACGATGATGATGATGATGATGATGATGATCATAATGAAAATAACATTAAAAATTAGATGGAAATGATAATGATGCGCTGATGATAACGATTTGATTGAGAATATGATGAAAATGATGATGATGATGACAATAATGATAATGATTCGTAATTATTAAGACAATAATTGATGATGAAAATGATCAACGGTGGTGGTGATGATAATGATATTTAGATGATGATGATATTTGATGATGATGAAAATTGATAACGATGACACTAATGATTATAATATGATAATTTAGTTTTTGATAATTTTTAATTTTTAGTTTTAATTTTGTGTAATTTGTTAATTGATGCGATATATGGTGACTTTTCAATTTTTCTAAACGTGAATCATTTAAAATTCACTGAGTTTATTGATTACATGTGTGTGATATACATTTTGATTTTGTAATTTCGTATTTATTTCTACATATTTATAGTTAACGTTTGTATAAATTTAATTTATTTGATGCAATATGATGACTTTTACATTTCATACCATGTCTCACAAACTCATCAGTGCATCGTTATTAGTTGTGAGATCATATGCGATGAGCTTTTGTATGGAAGAAAAATAAACACATGTGAAATTAGAGAACTTGGAACTATACATTTTTATTTTGTAATTTCGTATTTATTTCTAAATATTTATAATTAATGTTTGCATAAATTTAATTTATTTGATGCACTATGAGGACTTTTACATTTCATGGTGTCTCACAAACTCATCAGTGCATCGTTATTAGTTGTGAGATCATATGCGATGAGCTTTTGTATGGAAGGAAAACAAACACATGTGAAATTAGAGAACTTGGAACTATGTTTCAATAATATTGTTGACCTTTCATAAGTTAACCACGTTATTTTTTTATAATTTGACATGCGTAACTTTACATATTTACATATTAAGGCTTTGAATGCATTTGTGGTGTGAATTATAATATGATAATAATTTATGAAATTTGAAAAGTTAAAATTTATTACAATTTAAAAAGTAAAAACAACAATGATGATGATATGATGATGACAACGATCGATGATGGTGGTGATGATGACGAACAACGATGGCGATGATGATGATGATGATGATAACGAAAAATATTAACGATGGTGGTGATGATGTTGATTTACTTAAAATGATTGTTTATGGTGGTGATAATAATGATGATGATAATGATTACGAAGACAACAATGATGATGACGATGATGAAAATAATGGTTAAAAACTTAATGGGGATGAGAATGATGATGATGATTTTATGGAGATGATGATGAGAATTAAGATAACAATGATGTATGATTACAGACAATAATGATGATGACAATGATAATGAAAATGATCAATGATGTTGGTGATGATAATGATGACAACGATGATCAACAATGGTGGTGATGATAAAGACAATGATAGTGATCGACGATGGTGGTGTTGATAAAGATGATGACAATAATTACGATGACAATGATGATGATGATGATGATGATGATCATAATGAAAATAACAATAAAAAATAGATGGAAATGATAATGATGACGCTGATGATAACGATTTGATTGAGAATATGATGAAAATGATGATGATGATGATAATGATAATGATTCGTAATTATTAAGACAATAATGACGACAAAAATGATCAACGGTGGTGGTGATGATAATGACGATGACAATGATATTTGATGATGATGAAAATTGATAACGATGATACTAATGATTATAATATGATAATTTAGTTTTTGATAATTTTTAATTTTTAGTTTTAATTTTGTGTAATTTTGTTCAGCGATATATGGTGATTAATTTTTCTAAACGTGAATCATTTAAAATTCACTAAGATTTATTGATTACGTGTGATATACATTTTGATTTTGTAATTTCGTATTTAATTCTACATATTTATAGTTAACGTTTGTATAAATTTAATTTATTGGATGCAATATGACGACTTTTACATTTCATACCATGTCTCACAAACTCATCAGTGCATCGTTATTAGTTGTGAGATCATATGCGATGAGCTTTTGTATGGAAGAAAAATAAACACATGTGAAATTAGAGAACTTGGAACTATACATTTTTATTTTGTAATTTCGTATTTATTTCTACATATTTATAATTAATGTTTGCATAAATTTAATTTATTTGATGCACTATGAGGACTTTTACATTTCATGGTGTCTCACAAACTCATCAGTGTATCGTTATTAGTTGTGAGATCATATGCGACGAGCTTTTGTATGGAAGGAAAACAAACACATGTGAAATTAGAGAACTTGGAACTATGTTTCAATAATATTGTTGACCTTTCATAAGTTAACCACGTTATTTTTTTATAATTTGACATGCGTAGCTTTACATATTTACATATTAAGGCTTTGAATGCATTCGTGGTGTGAATTATAATATGATAATAATTTATGAAATTTGAAAAGTTAAAATTTATTACAATTTAAAAAGTAAAAAAACAATGATGACAAGTGATGATGATGATGAGTGATGATGATGACAACAATGATGATGATGATAAATGATGGTGGTGATGATGTTGACGGCGAAAATGATAGTTTATGGTGGTGATAATAATGATGATGATAATGATTACGAAGACAACAATGATGATGACGATGATGAAAATAATGGTAAAAATCTTAATGGGGATGAGAATGATGATGATGATTTTATGGAGATGATGATGAGAATGAAGATAACAATGATGTATGATTATGAAGACAATAATGATGATGATAATGATAATGAAAATGATCAATGATGTTGGTGATGATAATGATGACAACGATGATCAACAATGGTGGTGATGATAAAGACAATGATAGTGATCGACGATGGTGGTGTTGATAAAGATGATGACAGTAATTACGATGACAATGATGATGATGATGATGATCATAATGAAAATAACAATAAAAAATTAGATGGAAATGATAATGATGACGCTGATGATAACGATTTGATTGAGAATATGATGAAAATGATGATGATGATGACAATGATAATGATTCGTAATTATTAAGACAATAATGACGACAAAAATGATCAACGGTGGTGGTGATGATAATGACGATGACAATGATATTTGATGATGATGAAAATTGATAACGATGACACTAATGATTATAATATGATAATTTAGTTTTTGATAATTTTTATTTTTAGTTTTAATTTTGTGTAATTTTGTTCAGCGATATATGGTGATCAATTTTTCTAAACGTGAATCATTTAAAATTCACTGATGTTTATTAATTACGTGTGATATACATTTTGATTTTGTAATTTCGTATTTATTTCTACATATTTATAGTTAACGTTTGTATAAATTTAATTTATTTGATGCAATATGATGACTTTTACATTTCATACCATGTCTCACAAACTCATCAGTGCATCGTTATTAGTTGTGAGATCATATGCGATGAGCTTTTTGTATGGAAGAAAAATAAACACATGTGAAATTAGAGAACTTGGAACTATACATTTTGATTTTGTAATTTCGTATTTATTTCTAAATATTTATAATTAATGTTTGCATAAATTTAATTTATTTGATGCACTATGAGGACTTTTACATTTCATGGTGTCTCACAAACTCATCAGTGTATCGTTATTAGTTGTGAGATCATATGCGATGAGCTTTTGTATGGAAGGAAAACAAACACATGTGAAATTAGAGAACTTGGAACTATGTTTCAATAATATTGTTGACCTTTCATAAGTTAACCACGTTATTTTTTAATAATTTGACATGCGTAACTTTACATATTTACATATTAAGGCTTTGAATGCATTTGTGGTGTGAATTATAATATGATAATAATTTATGAAATTTGAAAAGTTAAAATTTATTACAATTTAAAAAGTAAAAACAACAATGATGATGATAGTGATGATGACAACGATCGATGATGGTGGTGATGATGATGAGAACAACGATGGCAGTGATGATGATGATAACGAAAAATATTAACGATGGTGGTGATGATGTTGATGTTGATTTACTTAAAATGATTGTTTATGGTGGTGATAATAATGATGATGATAATGATTACGAAGACAACAATGATGATGATGATGATGAAAATAATGGTAAAAACTTAATGGGGATGAGAATGATGATGATGATTTTATGGAGATGATGATGAGAATGAAGATAACAATGATGTATGATTACGAAGACAATAATGATGATGATAATGATAATGAAAATGATCAATGATGTTGGTGATGATAATGATGACAACGATGATCAACAATGGTGGTGATGATAAAAAACAATGATAGTGATCGACGATGGTGGTGTTGATAAAGATGATGACAATAATTACGACAACAATGATGATGATGATGATGATGATGATGATGATCATAATGAAAATAACAATAAAAATTAGATGGAAATGATAATGATGACGCTGATGATGATAACGATTTGATTGAGAATATGATGAAAATGATGATGATGATGATAATGATAATGATTCGTAATTATTAAGACAATAATGACGACAAAAATGATCAACGGTGGTGGTGATGATAATGACGATGATAATGATATTTGATGATGATGAAAATTGATAATGATGATACTAATGATTATAATATGATAATTTAGTTTTTGATAATTTTTAATTTTTAGTTTTAATTTTGTGTAATTTTGTTCAAATGATATATGGTGATCAATTTTTCTAAACGTGAATCATTTAAAATTCACTGAGGTTTATTAATTACGTGTGATATACATTTTGATTTTGTAATTTCGTATTTATTTCTACATATTTATAGTTAACGTTTGTATAAATTTAATTTATTTGATGCAATATGATGACTTTTACATTTCATACCATGTCTCACAAACTCATCAGTGCATCGTTATTAGTTGTGAGATCATATGCGATGAGCTTTTGTATGGAAGAAAAATAAACACATGTGAAATTAGAGAACTTGGAACTATACATTTTGATTTTGTAATTTCGTATTTATTTCTACATATTTATAATTAATGTTTGCATAAATTTAATTTATTTGATGCACTATGAGGACTTTTACATTTCATGGTGTCTCACAAACTCATCAGTGCATCGTTATTAGTTGTGAGATCATATGCGATGAGCTTTTGTATGGAAGGAAAACAAACACATGTGAAATTAGAGAACTTGGAACTATGTTTCAATAATATTGTTGACCTTTCATAAGTTAACCACGTTATTTTTTTATAATTTGACATGCGTAACTTTACATATTTACATATTAAGGCTTTGAATGCATTTGTGGTGTGAATTATAATATGATAATAATTTATGAAATTTGAAAAGTTAAAATTTATTACAATTTAAAAAGTAAAAACAACAATGATGATGATAGTGATGATGACAACGATCAATGATGGTGGTGATGATGATGAGAACAATGATGGATGATGGTGATGATGATGATAACGAAAAATATGATGACGATGGTGGTGATGATGTTGACGACGAAAATGATCGTTTATGGTGGTGATAATAATGATGATGATAATGATTACGAAGACAACAATGATGATGACGATGATGAAAATAATGGTAAAAAACTTAATGGGGATGAGAATGATGATGATGATTTTATGGAGATGATGATGAGAATGAAGATAACAATGATGTATGATTACGAAGACAATAATGATGATGATAATGATAATGAAAATGATCAATGATGTTGGTGATGATAATGATGACAACGATGATCAACAATGGTGGTGATGATAAAGACAATGATAGTGATCGACGATGGTGGTGTTGATAAAGATGATGACAATAATTACGATGACAATGATGATGATGATGATGATGATCATAATGAAAATAACAATAAAAAATAGATGGAAATGATAATGATGACTTTGATGATAACGATTTGATTGAGAATATGATGAAAATGATGATGATGATGATAATGATAATGATTCGTAATTATTAAGACAATAATGACGACAAAAATGATGAACGGTGGTGGTGATGATAATGACGATGAAAATGATATTTGATGATGATGAAAATTGATAACGATGATACTAATGATTATAATATGATAATTTAGTTTTTGATAATTTTTAATTTTAGTTTTAATTTTGTGTAATTTTGTTCAAGCGATATATGGTGATTAATTTTTCTAAACGTGAATCATTTAAAATTCACTAAGTTTATTGATTACGTGTGATATACATTTTGATTTTGTAATTTCGTATTTAATTTCTACATATTTATAGTTAACGTTTGTATAAATTTAATTTATTGATGCAATATGATGACTTTTACATTTCATACCATGTCTCACAAACTCATCATGAGTGCATCGTTATTAGTTGTGAGATCATATGCGATGAGCTTTTGTATGGAAGAAAAATAAACACATGTGAAATTAGAGAACTTGGAACTATACATTTTGATTTTGTAATTTCGTATTTATTTCTACATATTTATAATTAATGTTTGCATAAATTTAATTTATTTGATGCACTATGATGAGGACTTTTACATTTCATGGTGTCTCACAAACTCATCATGTCATCGTTATTAGTTGTGAGATCATATGCGACTTGAGCTTTTGTATGGAAGGAAAACAAACACATGTGAAATTAGAGAACTTGGAACTATGTTTCAATAATATTGTTGACCTTTCATAAGTTAACCACGTTATTTTTTTATAATTTGACATGCGTAGCTTTACATATTTACATATTAAGGCTTTGAATGCATTTGTGGTGTGAATTATAATATGATAATAATTTATGAAATTTGAAAAGTTAAAATTTATTACAATTTAAAAAGTAAAAACAACAATGATGATTATGATGATGATGATGATGGTGGTGATGATGACAACGATCAAATGATGGTGATGATGATGATGGTGGTGATGATGTTCGACGAAAATGATAGTTTATGGTGGTGATAATAATGATGATGATAATGATTACGAAGACAACAATGATGATGACGATGATGAAAATAATGGTAAAAATCTTAATGGGGATGAGAATGATGATGATGATTTTATGGAGATGATGATGAGAATGAAGATAACAATGATGTATGATTACGAAAGACAATAATGATGATGATAATGATAATGAAAATGATCAATGATGTTGGTGATGATAATGATGACAACGATGATCAACAATGGTGGTGATGATAAAGACAATGATAGTGATCGACGATGGTGGTGTTGATAAAGATGATGACAGTAATTACGATGATGATGATGATGATGATGATGATCATAATGAAAATAACAATAAAAAATTAGATGGAAATGATAATGATGACGCTGATGATAACGATTTGATTGAGAATATGATGAAAATGATGATGATGATGACAATGATAATGATTCGTAATTATTAAGACAATAATGATGACGATGAAAATGATCAATGGTGGTGGTGATGATAATGATGATGACAATGATATTTGATGATGATGAAAATTGATAACGATGACACTAATGATTATAATATGATAATTTAGTTTTTGATAATTTTTAATTTTTAGTTTTAATTTTGTGTAATTTTGTTCAGCGATATATGGTGATCAATTTTTCTAAACGTGAATCATTTAAAATTCACCGATGTTTATTAATTACGTGTGATATACATTTTGATTTTGTAATTTCGTATTTATTTCTACATATTTATAGTTAACGTTTGTATAAATTTAATTTATTTGATGCAATATGATGACTTTTACATTTCATACCATGTCTCACAAACTCATCAGTGCATCGTTATTAGTTGTGAGATCATATGCGATGAGCTTTTGTATGGAAGAAAAATAAACACATGTGAAATTAGAGAACTTGGAACTATACATTTTGATTTTGTAATTTCGTATTTATTTCTAAATATTTATAATTAATGTTTGCATAAATTTAATTTATTTGATGCACTATGAGGACTTTTACATTTCATGGTGTCTCACAAACTCATCAAAAATGCATCGTTATTAGTTGTGAGATCATATGCGATGAGCTTTTTGTATGGAAGGAAAACAAACACATGTGAAATTAGAGAACTTGGAACTATGTTTCAATAATATTATTGACCTTTCATAAGTTAACCACGTTATTTTTTTATAATTTGACATGCGTAACTTTACATATTTACATATTAAGGCTTTGAATGCATTTGTGGTGTGAATTATAATATGATAATAATTTATGAAATTTGAAAAGTTAAAATTTATTACAATTTAAAAAGTAAAAAAAAACAAATGATGATGATGATAGTGATGATGACAACGATCGATGATGGTGGTGATGATGACGAGAACAACGATGGTGGTGATGATGATGATAACGAAAAAAAATATTGCGATGGTGGTGATGATGTTGACGATTTACGAAAATGATTGTTTATGGTGGTGATAATAATGATGATGATAATGATTACGAAGACAACAATGATGATGACGATGATGAAAATAATGGTTAAAAACTTAATGGGGATGAGAATGATGATGATGATTTTATGGAGATGATGATGAGAATTAAGATAAATGATGATGTATGATTACAAAGACAATAATGATGATGATGATAATGAAAATGATCAATGATGTTGGTGATGATAATGATGACAACGATGATCAACAATGGTGGTGATGATAAAGACAATGATAGTGATCGCGATGGTGGTGTTGATAAAGATGATGACAATAATTAATGATGATGACAATGATGATGATGATGATGATGATGATCATAATGAAAATAACAATAAAAAATAGATGGAAATGATAATGATGACGCTGATGATAACGATTTGATTGAGAATATGATGAAAATGATGATGATGATGATAATGATAATGATTCGTAATTATTAAGACAATAATGACGACAAAAATGATCAACGGTGGTGGTGATGATAATGATGATGACAATGATATTTGATGATGATGAAAATTGATAACGATGATACTAATGATTATAATATGATAATTTAGTTTTTGATAATTTTTAATTTTTAGTTTTAATTTTGTGTAATTTTGTTCAGTGATATATGGTGATCAATTTTTCTAAACGTGAATCATTTAAAATTCGCTAAGGTTTATTAATTACGTGTGATATACATTTTGATTTTGTAATTTCGTATTTATTTCTACATATTTATAGTTAACGTTTGTATAAATTTAATTTATTTGATGCAATATGACGACTTTTACATTTCATACCATGTCTCACAAACTCATCGGTGCATCGTTATTAGTTGTGAGATCATATGCGATGAGCTTTTGTATGGAAGAAAAATAAACACATGTGAAATTAGAGAACTTGGAACTATACATTTTGATTTTGTAATTTTGTATTTATTTCTACATATTTATAATTAATGTTTGCATAAATTTAATTTATTTGATGCACTATGAGGACTTTTACATTTCATGGTGTCTCACAAACTCATCAGTGCATCGTTATTAGTTGTGAGATCATATGCGACGAGCTTTTGTATGGAAGGAAAACAAACACATGTGAAATTAGAGAACTTGGAACTATGTTTCAATAATATTGTTGACCTTTCATAAGTTAACCATGTTATTTTTTTATAATTTGACATGCGTAACTTTACATATTTACATATTAAGGCTTTGAATGCATTCGTGGTGTGAATTATAATATGATAATAATTTATGAAATTTGAAAAGTTAAAATTTATTACAATTTAAAAGTAAAAACAACAATGATGATGATGATGATGATGACAATGATCAACGATGGTGGTGATGATGACGAGAACGATGATGGTGATGATGATGATAATGAAAAAATGATATTGGTGATGGTGGTGATGATGTTGATTTAAAATGATCATGATGGTGGTGATGATAATGATGATGATAATGATTACGAAGACAACAATGATGATGATGATGATGAAAATAATGGTAAAAATATTGATGGGGATGAGAATGATGATGATGATTTTATGGAGATGATGATGAGAATGAAGATAATGATAATGTATGATTACGAAGACAATAATGATGATGATAATGAAAATGAAAATGATCAATGATGTTGATGATGATAATGATGACAATGATGATCAAAAAATGGTGGTGATGACAAAGACAATGATAGTGATCGATGATGGTGGTATGATAGATGAATGTAATTACGATGATGAGACAATGATGATGATGATGATGATCATAATGAAAATAACAATAAAAATTAGATGGAAATGATAATGATGATGCTAATGATAATGATTTGAATGATGATGATGATGAAATGATGATGATGATGATGACAATGATAATGATTCGTAATTATTAAGATGAGAAAATGATGATGAAAATGATCAATGTGGTGATAACAATGATGTATGATGACAATAATGATGATAACAATGATAATGAAAAAATGAAAATGGATGATGTTGGTGATGATAATGATGACAATGATGATCAACAATGGTGGTGATGATGAAAGACAATGATAATATGATCGATGATGGTGGTGTTGATAAAGATAATGACAATAATTACGATAATGAATGATGATGATGATGATGATGATGATGATCATAATAAAAATAACAATAAAAAATAGATGAAATGATAATGATGACGTTGATGATAACGATTTGATTGAGAATATGATGAAATGATGATGATGATGATAATGATAATGATTAAGTAATTATTAAGACAATAATGACGACAAAAATGATCAACGGTGGTGGTGATGATAATGACGATGACAATGATATTTGATGATGATGAAAATTGATAATGATGATACTAATGATTATAATATGATAATTTAGTTTTTGATAATTTTTAATTTTTAGTTTTAATTTTGTGTAATTTTGTTCAGCGATATATGGTGATCAATTTTTCTAAACGTGAATCATTTAAAATTCACTAAGGTTTATTAATTACGTGTGATATACATTTTGATTTTGTAATTTCGTATTTATTTCTACATATTTATAGTTAACGTTTGTATAAATTTAATTTATTTGATGCAATATGACGACTTTTACATTTCATACCATGTCTCACAAACTCATCAGTGCATCGTTATTAGTTGTGAGATCATATGCGATGAGCTTTTGTATGGAAGAAAAATAAACACATGTGAAATTAGAGAACTTGGAACTATACATTTTGATTTTGTAATTTCGTATTTATTTCTACATATTTATAATTAATGTTTGCATAAATTTAATTTATTTGATGCACTATGAGGACTTTACATTTCATGGTGTCTCACAAACTCATCAAGTGCATCGTTATTAGTTGTGAGATCATATGCGATGAGCTTTTTTGTATGGAAGGAAAACAAACACATGTGAAATTAGAGAACTTGGAACTATGTTTCAATAATATTGTTGACCTTTCATAAGTTAACCACGTTATTTTTTTATAATTTGACATGCGTAACTTTACATATTTACATATTAAGGCTTTGAATGCATTTGTGGTGTGAATTATAATATGATAATAATTTATGAAATTTGAAAAGTTAAAATTTATTACAATTTAAAAGTAAAAACAACAATGATGATGATAGTGATGATGACAACGATCGATGATGGTGGTGATGATGATGATGATGAACAACGATGGTGATGATGGATGATGATGATTATAAAAAAATATTGACGATGGTGGTGATGATGTTGATTGACGAAAATGATGTTTATGGTGGTGATAATAATGATGATGATAATGATTACGAAGACAACAATGATGATGACGATGATGAAAATAATGGTTAAAAACTTAATGGGGATGAGAATGATGATGATGATTTTATGGAGATGATGATGAGAATGAAGATAACGATGATGTATGATTATGATTACGAAGACAATAATGATGATGATAATGATAATGAAAATGATCAATGATGTTGGTGATGATAATGATGACAAAAATGATCAACAATGGTGGTGATGATAAAGACAATGATAGTGATCGACGATGGTGGTGTTGATAAAGATGATGACAATAATTACGACATGATGATGATGATGATGATGATGATGATCATAATGAAAATAACAATAAAAAATAGATGGAAATGATAATGATGACTTTGATGATAACGATTTGATTGAGAATATGATGAAAATGATGATGATGATGATAATGATAATGATTCGTAATTATTAAGACAATAATGATGACAAAAATGATCAACGGTGGTGGTGATGATAATGATGATGATGACAATGATATTTGATGATGATGAAAATTGATAACGATGATACTAATGATTATAATATGATAATTTAGTTTTTGATAATTTTTAATTTTTAGTTTTAATTTTGTGTAATTTTGTTCAGCGATATATGGTGATTAATTTTTCTAAACGTGAATCATTTAAAATTCACTAAGATGTTTATTGATTACGTGTGATATACATTTTGATTTTGTAATTTCGTATTTAATTTCTACATATTTATAGTTAACGTTTGTATAAATTTAATTTATTGGATGCAATATGATGACTTTTACATTTCATACCATGTCTCACAAACTCATCGAGTGCATCGTTATTAGTTGTGAGATCATATGCGATGAGCTTTTGTATGGAAGAAAAATAAACACATGTGAAATTAGAAAACTTGGAACTATACATTTTTATTTTGTAATTTCGTATTTATTTCTACATATTTATAATTAATGTTTGCATAAATTTAATTTATTTGATGCACTATGAGGACTTTTACATTTCATGGTGTCTCACAAACTCATCGATGCATCGTTATTAGTTGTGAGATCATATGCGATTGAGCTTTTGTATGGAAGGAAAACAAACACATGTGAAATTAGAGAACTTGGAACTATGTTTCAATAATATTGTTGACCTTTCATAAGTTAACCATGTTATTTTTTTATAATTTGACATGCGTAACTTTACATATTTACATATTAAGGATTTGAATGCATTCATGGTGTGAATTATAATATGATAATAATTTATGAAATTTGAAAAGTTAAAATTTATTACAATTTAAAAGTAAAAACAACAATGATGATGATAGTGATGATGACAACGATGATGATGGTGGTGATGATGGCGATGAAAATGATATGATGGTGGTGATGATGATGATAATGAAAAATATGATGGTGGTGGATGATGTTGACGGATATAAAAATGATAGTTTATGGTGGTGATAATAATGATGATGATAATGATTACGAAGACAACAATGATGATGACGATGATGAAAATAATGGTAAAAAACTTAATGGGGATGAGAATGATGATGATGATTTTATGGAGATGATGATGAGAATGAAGATAACAATGATGTATGATTACGAAGACAATAATGATGATGATAATGATAATGAAAATGATCAATGATGTTGGTGATGATAATGATGACAACGATGATCAACAATGGTGGTGATGATAAAGACAATGATAGTGATCGACGATGGTGGTGTTGATAAAGATGATGACAGTAATTACGATGACAATGATGATGATGATGATGATGATGATCATAATGAAAATAACAATAAAAATTAGATGGAAATGATAATGATGACGCTGATGATGATAACGATTTGATTGAGAATATGATGAAAATGATGATGATGATGATAATGATAATGATTCGTAATTATTAAGACAACAAATGATGAAAAAATGATCAACGGTGGTGGTGATGATAATGACGATGACAATGATATTTGATGATGATGAAAATTGATAACGATGACACTAATGATTATAATATGATAATTTAGTTTTTGATAATTTTTAATTTTTAGTTTTAATTTTGTGTAATTTTGTTCAGCGATATATGGTGATCAATTTTTCTAAACGTGAATCATTTAAAATTCACTGATGTTTATTAATTATGTGTGATATACATTTTGATTTTGTAATTTCGTATTTATTTCTACATATTTATAGTTAACGTTTGTATAAATTTAATTTATTTGATGCAATATGATGACTTTTACATTTCATACCATGTCTCACAAACTCATCAGTGCATCATTATTAGTTGTGAGATCATATGCGATGAGCTTTTGTATGGAAGAAAAATAAACACATGTGAAATTAGAGAACTTGGAACTATACATTTTGATTTTGTAATTTCGTATTTATTTCTAAATATTTATAATTAATGTTTGCATAAATTTAATTTATTTGATGCACTATGAGGACTTTTACATTTCATGGTGTCTCACAAACTCATCAGTGCATCGTTATTAGTTGTGAGATCATATGCGATGAGCTTTTGTATGGAAGGAAAACAAACACATGTGAAATTAGAGAACTTGGAACTATGTTTCAATAATATTGTTGACCTTTCATAAGTTAACCACGTTATTTTTTTTATAATTTGACATGCGTAACTTTACATATTTACATATTAAGGCTTTGAATGCATTCGTGGTGTGAATTATAATATGATAATAATTTATGAAATTTGAAAAGTTAAAATTTATTACAATTTAAAAATTAAAAACAACAATGATGATGATAGTGATGATGACAACGATCGATGATGGTGGTGATGATGATGAGAACAACGATGGTAGTGATGATGATGATAACGAAAAATATTAACGATGGTGGTGATGATGTTGACGACGAAAATGATTGTTTATGGTGGTGATAATAATGATGATGATAATGATTACGAAGACAACAATGATGATGACGATGATGAAAATAATGGTTAAAAACTTAATGGGGATGAGAATGATGATGATGATTTTATGGAGATGATGATGAGAATTAAGATAACAATGATGTATGATTACAAAGACAATAATGATGATGACAATGATAATGAAAATGATCAATGATGTTGGTGATGATAATGATGACAACGATGATCAACAATGGTGGTGATGATAAAGACAATGATAGTGATGATCGAAGCGATGGTGGTGTTGATAAAGATGATGACAATAATTACATGACAATGATGATGATGATGATGATGATGATCATAATGAAAATAACAATAAAAAATAGATGGAAATGATAATGATGACGCGTTGATGATAACGATTTGATTGAGAATATGATGAAAATGATGATGATGATGATAATGATAATGATTCGTAATTATTAAGACAATAATGACGACAAAAATGATCAACGGTGGTGGTGATGATAATGATGATGACAATGATATTTGATGATGATGAAAATTGATAACGATGATACTAATGATTATAATATGATAATTTAGTTTTTGATAATTTTTAATTTTTAGTTTTAATTTTGTGTAATTTTGTTCAATGATATATGGTGATCAATTTTTCTAAACGTGAATCATTTAAAATTGACTTGAGGTTTATTAATTACGTGTGATATACATTTTGATTTTGTAATTTCGTATTTATTTCTACATATTTATAGTTAACGTTTGTATAAATTTAATTTATTTGATGCAATATGATGACTTTTACATTTCATACCATGTCTCACAAACTCATCAAAAGTGCATCGATATTAGTTGTGAGATCATATGCGATGAGCTTTTGTATGAAGAAAAATAAACACATGTGAAATTAGAGAACTGGAACTATACATTTTGATTTTGTAATTTTGTATTTATTTCTACATATTTATAATTAATGTTTGCATAAATTTAATTTATTTGATGCACTATGAGGACTTTTACATTTCATGGTGTCTCACAAACTCATCAGTGCATCGTTATTAGTTGTGAGATCATATGCGATGAGCTTTTGTATGGAAGGAAAACAAACACATGTGAAATTAGAGAACTTGGAACTATGTTTCAATAATATTGTTGACCTTTCATAAGTTAACCATGTTATTTTTTTATAATTTGACATGCGTAACTTTACATATTTACATATTAAGGCTTTGAATGCATTCGTGGTGTGAATTATAATATGATAATAATTTATGAAATTTGAAAAGTTAAAATTTATTACAATTTAAAAAGTAAAAACAACAATGATGATGATAGTGATGATGACAATGATCAATGATGGTGGTGATGATGATGAGAACGACGATGATGATGGTGATGATGATGATAATGAAAAATATTGACGATGGTGGTGATGATGTTGGATTGAGCGAAAATGATCATTGATGGTGGTGATGATAATGATGATGATAATGATTACGAAGACAACAATGATGATGATGACGATGATGAAAATAATGGTAAAAAACTTAATGGGGATGAGAATGATGATGATGATTTTATGGAGATGATGATGAGAATGAAGATAATGATGATGTATGATTACGAAGACAATAATGATGATGATAATGAAAATGAAAATGATCAATGATGTTGGTGATGATAATGATGACAATGATGATCAAAAATGGTGGTGATGACAAAGACAATGATAGTGATCGATGATGGTGGTGTTGATAAAGATGATGACAGTAATTACGACGACAATGATGATGATCATAATGAAAATAACAGTAAAAAATTAGATGGAAATGATAATGATGATGCTAATGATAATGATTTGATTGAGAATATGATGAAAATGATGATGATGATGATGACAATGATAATGATTCGTAATTATTAAGACAATAATGATGACGAAAATGATCAATGGTGGTGGTGATGATAATGACGATGATAATGATATTTGATGATGATGAAAATTAATAACGATGACACTAATGATTATAATATGATAATTTAGTTTTTGATAATTTTTAATTTTTAGTTTTAATTTAATTTTATACTTTTTTAATATTTACCTTTAAATAATTTTAAATTTTTATTTATTTTTTAGTCTTGTGAATTTTTTAATTTTTAGTAATTTGTAATATTCTATTATTTTTAAATATTTGTAAATTTAATATCTTATTTTTCTAATTAATTTTAATATGTAAATTTATTTTTTTAATTTTTATTCATTTTTTATTTTTAATTAATTTTTTTGTTGATTTAAATTTTCATTTTTTTAATGATTTAATTAATTTTTTAAAATTTTCTAATATTTATTAATATTTAATTTTCATTAAAGACAGTATTTTTATTGATATTTATTAATTTAAAGACAATTTTTTTATTAATATTTATTAATTTAAATTTTATTATTATTTTTAATTTGTAATTTTTGTTAATTGAATATTTTAATTTTTAATATTTATTATTTAATAATTTTAATTCTAAATTTAAATTCTCAATTTTTATCTTTTATTAATTTAATCATTGTTTTATTTACTATTTTTAAAATATATTTTTCCTTAGATTTAATGTTTATTTAATTAATAACCATTAATAAACAGGCCTGTTGGCCTGTGATATGGTGATATTGCTAGTATATTTAATGATGGTATTACGCTATTACAATCCAGCTAAAAACCCATGAAGCTACTTGAAAGCAAATAAAAAGGGAGATCATGTTTAACCTATTACAGAAAATAAAATCAGCGGCATTTAATAACAGCTTCGAGAGGATATTTCATGCACTTGAGATTCATTCTCAAGTCGGGACTCAGATCTGGAGGGATCCCTTCATTCACACTGGACCACTGAAATTTGATCAGCAGATTGGCAAGAGTAATAGAAATATGCACGCTGGCAACATCCATTCCTGCACATATTCGCCTTCCTGCTCCAAACGGCAGATATGTCATCCTCATTTTATCTGAATCAACTTCACCATGAAATCTGCTTGGCTTGAAATCCCCAGGATTATTCCACACCTGAGGATCGGTAGAAATGGCGTCTAGATTTATCATCACTCCAGCTTTAGCAGGTATAGTTATGCCCATCACCTTACATTCCTCCACAGTTTCATGAACAACAGTGAGAGGCGCAATAGCTTCTTTTCGCAGGGTTTCCTTCACCACAGCTGCCAAAAATGGCAGTTTCTCCAAGTCGTCTACGCATACAGTGTTATCCCCAGAGACCGCTTCTCTTGTTTCTTTATACGCTCTCCGTTGGATGTCTGGATGGTGAATCATGTAAGCCAGAGCCCATTCTACAGCAGTCGACGTGCTGTCCACTGAAAGAACAAAAATTTCGAATAAATTGAAAACTATTTCTTCATCGCTCAATTTTTGCTTACCTTCCCCTTCGTCTTCTCCTTTGCCAACAGACAACAAACATTTCAAGAAACAATTGGGCGCGCTCTGATTAAAGTATTCATTAAAAATGCGGCGAAAGTGAACTAAAGGCAATAACAGATCCAAAATACGAGCTTTTATAGCCTTCCATCTCTTTAATGATTTAGCCGAAGAGGGAACAAAATAGCTAGTGAATGGAAATGACTCCAAAAGCAAATCCATGTTTCCGTTGAAAACAATATCCTCGGCTATTAATTCCTCGAGCTTGATCACGAAATTCTCGTCGTGAAAATCGGGGCCGAAGCATAATCGTACCATGAAATTGATTGACATGATTTTGAAGAAGTGCAGAGGCCTCACAACGTCGTTATTTGCTTTCATCTCCTCCTCCAATTTGTCGACGAGATCCTTCATATATCTCTGCTGCGAGGATCTGCAGCTTCGTATGTGAGACGGGCTGAAAACGTTGGTCTGAAGAATTGTTCTGAGCTTACTCCAGTACTCGTTGTAAGAAGAACTAATGGTGGTTCTATAGCCGGCGGTGATGAATTGGCCAACGTAGGGCTTAGGACGACCTGCAAAATTGGAGGCTTGGGTAACCAGCGCCTCCCAAATTGGAGCTTGGCCGGTGAGAACTACGACACTACTACAAGGGGGGGTGTTTTGAGACAATAATATATAGAGACAATACTTGACCAAATTGTCTCAAATAGAGACAATAAAAAAGTTGTATATTGTCTCTATTATTGTCTCAAAGCGGGTGTCTCTAATATTGTCTCTAATTACTGTCTCTCTAGAGACAATATAGGTTGATACATATTTTGTCTCTTGAGAGACAATATAGTTTTTGTCTCTCTAGAGACAATATCATTATTGTTGTTATCCAAAATTCACCCCCAAGGTAATTTTGATAACATGCAAGCAATTATATTGATTCAGGGCAAAAATTCATGTTTCTAGGGTCCCCTCATATTTGTCTAACTCCCCTGCCCAAGAGGAAGAGAGTAAGTTCGAGAAAATGCGAAAAAAAGGTTCAAAAAATGGAAAATAGGTCGATCCAGGAAAAATCATGAAAATTGGCTAAGTCCTGCTCAAGGTCGCCTCCGGGACGTTTGGGACAAAAAGGCGCGAACCGGCCGGTTCGCGAAATCAGCACAAACAGTCCAAAACGCAGCTGGGACAATCGGGCCAAAAGTACGCGGCGGGCGCGAAAAGCCGATCCGGCCGAAAGAGGAAGAAAAAAATTGGCTAAGTGTTGATTGGGACATCAGGGCCAAAAAGGCGCGAACCGGCCGAACCGGGCGAAAAAGGTCGAGTCAGTCCGAAGCAAAGTGGGACAAGCGGGCCAAAAATGCCCGAACCGGCCGAAATTGTCCCAAAAGGTCCAAAATCAAAATGGGACGTCCGGGACAAAAAGACCCGAAATACGCGAAGAAGCCACTGGAGCCGAAAGCCAATCAAAAGGTGCCACGTGTCTTCGGCTAAAAGGAGGACGAGCAAGCCCATTTCGGGCGAATCGGAGGTTTTTGTCCCAGGCAGCACTGGGACATCCGGAACGAAAGAACGCGAAGTACGCGGAGGAGCCGAATCAGCCGAGGACCAATCAGAAGCTGCCACGTGTCAGAGGAGGAAAAGTCAACGTTTGGTCCGGAAACTTCAAATGGCCATAACTTTTGACTCCGAGCTCCGATTTTGATAAAATTGGACTTTCTGGAACGAGCACGACGTCCTCTACGCCACAGAAACTGGATTTCTTATTTTTAATGAGGGTAGATATATTTAAATTAAGGAAACGTGTTCGGCTCTAGTCGATAGATGCTCTTTCCGTCAAATGACAGAAACGTCCGAGGCCCAAAAACAGCTGCCCGCACTCAGAAGGCCATAACTTTTGCATTTCTCAACGAAACGCACAAAATTGGTACCGTTGGAATCGTGGTTCCAAGCCCGACGCACAGAAATCAATAAATTCTAGATTTGATCATAAATTTATTGAGTTTTTATGGAAACGTGGCCGGGTTGAAACAGTGTTTTTTGGTATTTGGGAGTGCATTTAAGAGGCATGGTCATCATTCTTTCTCTGCTGCAGCACATGGGACAGTATGGGGAGCCTTTTGCAAGTAATGTATACCCATTCCACTCAATTTAATGCCTCTTACAGGTGGTTGAAGGACAGATTTCGGGATTTCCATTTTTCCTTCTCTTTTCCTTCTCATTTTTCTATAAATTGGAGTGTTGGGCTCATTGTAAAAAGAGAGAGTTTTTGGGTAGCAAAGCTCTGCCAAAATTGCTTTGTGAAGCCAGTGTGTTGCAGGCCCTTATAGTGGACTCCTTGCATGGTGATCCAGGCCCTTATCTTGTAATAGACTGAATTGTGCATACCAGGAAGCAATAAAATACAAGTTTGTGGATGTATCTTCCCCTGCTGTGTTTTCTTGCATTCTTCTTGCCCTTTTATCTTTCTACAAGAATATTGTGTCTTTTATTATGTTCTTGCAGGGATTCATTAACATTGTGTATGCTTGGAATATTGTTGTGAATGCATTTTGCTAGATTATGGTGAACTGTCATCACCTCTTCTAGTGTGCATTTTGCCTCTGTATTTCACACATTTGGAGATTACTCTCCCACCCTCCTTTTCTGGTGTATCACCGCTTTAGTGTAGGCTTTCATTTTATGCATTCTCTTTCCCTGGTCCCTTGGAAATTTAGATTAGAATAGTTAGCTTATCCTGCATTAGAGTAGATTGTGGCAGGTAGTTTAGGAGCAAGGACCGGCTTTCTCGGAGGTCTGTCTCAAGCAACAAGTCCCACAACTTGGAGATAGTACCCATGTTATACAATCACACCTTTGGATGCTTAGAGTGATCAAACTAGAAATCGATCAACATCCAGAAGTCTTTGTGATTCGGTGATAACAATTGTCTCGCTAGAGACAATACAAAATACTAATTTTGTTTCTCTAGAGACAATACTAATTTCAATTTTTATTGTCTCTCTAGAGACGATACGAATTTAAAGAATGAAAAATCTCAATTTCAAGAATAAATAATAACCAAATATCATATAGTGCAATAAATACATGATGTCAGAGTAAACTGGTAAGGAATATTATAAATTAAAAACAATTTGATTTGAATCTTGTGCCCAACAAATGGGTCCACAAACATTTTATTAATATCAAATAAGATAAAAGAAAAGGGTGTTTAAATATTGTTAACCCTTTAAATACAATGATAAAATACAAAAGGGTGCCTAAATGCCATTAACCCTTTGCATACAATATGAACACCTCTCCACCCCCAGCTTCAAGTGATTTGTCTGCTTCCCTAGTGCTACTTTGAAGTTTTTTTTCTTAACTTCAATTTTGAGTTAGTGTCTCTCTATCGGAAGCTGTCATTTCATGTTCTTCGCTTTGATTGTCTCAACTTTGATACAATTCTCTACCATCAATAGCACCAAGCAACTCATCTTTAGTCTACATGAAAACAAAGATTATAATGACTTTTTGTGTTTATCAACTGTCACTTGAAAATTTATAACAGACAAACATCTCATTAAAATATTGAGGTTGAATTAAACATATAACAAGAAACCATCAACCTTTCATAAAAAGACCATCTTTAATAACAAGGCATGCCTATGTTGAGCCTTTGCATAATGTGACGGGTAACTTGAAAATACAATACATAATACCATTGCTCTTATACTTGAAGTTATTTTAATGATACAAGCTCACATAACAAAGAGTATAGCCACCTCCAAGCATAACTTGACCACGAGCTTTTGTAGCCCAGGATGAGAAAAGTTTGTATTGAAGTAAACAATTTGGAGAGCTTGAAAAACTTCATTGAAAAGGTATAAAGAGGGTAAAACAGTTTACAACCAACCTTCAGAGAAGCCCCTCCGACTAGAAATCCATCAACATTAAGATGTGCTGCCAACTCAACACAATTTCTGGCATTTACTAAACCTGAAATATGCAAAACAAGTAATGGCATATTTATTCCAGTCAAACAAGAAGTTGACTGACACATATTAAAGTGATTCTGCACGGCGTGAGTAAGAACATGTTATCCTACATGAACATAGACAATTTATCCACTCTTTACAATGACCTTAAAATTTCAGCAATATTCAAGTTTCCTCTTCCATTGTTAACCCAAAAGAAGATGGCAGAGATGATAAGAATAAAAAATCATTCAAATTGTAAGGAGAGAAATATTGAGAGAAGCTAGTTACCACCATCGATAATTTAGATTGACTCTGCTACTTCAAAACTGATATTTACTTTAAGCCAATTCCATAACATACATTATTAACAAGTCCTTAAGTAAACTCTTGTTCAATTTATTGCAAGCAGTGCGAGACTTGTTTGAACATGTTGTTGTAAGATGAATATGGATGACATTAAAAATGGTTTTGCATGACATTCATTGTTCTGCAGATGTTTTTTTGTCATCACCCCAAAAGGTCTAAATTAGTACATATGGAGTACATAATTAATTGGTATTTTCCTCAATCGGTTGAATTCTCCAAGGTGGTCTCTGTTAAGATGATAAATCCTAAATGTTAAATGCCTTAATAACCTAAATGTTAAAGGGGATTAAACAAGCCTTAATAACCTCAATTAATTTACAGAATAAAATGTCTCTTCTACGAATATTATTATGTCCATTTACCTTTCTAGGACAACGTATACTGCAAACGTTGTCTAAGACCCTGTTCAATAATATTCCAAGATGGAATTCGGTACACATTCCTTCGAGGGAGCAATCCCAACTAAAGCAAAGAGTGACTTAAAATAATTTGCATTTGCATTATTCTAAGCAAAATACGAAGAAAACAAATATTATAGTTTATTTTGAATTCTTTTTCTGCTATTCTTAAATGTTTTACAACTTATTTTCAAGAGAAAACATATAGAGATGCAACACATGATTCATATGCACAGGAATCTTCCAACAGCTAAATACTGAATAGAGACCTATAGAGGCTATAAGTATGTGCGCTTAAATTTGCCAAGATTAAATATGGCTTTATGAATAAACGATAGGTAAACAAATTTACTATCTTGAATTTATTTTAAGAATTTAAATTCGCACCATTCTGCAGGTACAGCAGTAAAGGAGAAGTAAGAGAATACCGTGTGAAGTAAGAATATGCAATCAAGAACACTGTAATAACATGATGAGACATCATGATAGTGAAGTCTTTTCTCCGTGTTTCCCACATTAGAAGGGCGCCAATACTGTAAATATAAAATCTATACTGACACATGTAAAAGAGCTTCAATGGAAACCTGAAAAATAAGACACACGATGTAAGTATGATAAAATGCACATGAACCCACAATCCCTGTAGACAGTCTAAGAATATGAACAACCGAGATCTTCCTCGCTCATTTACACCACCTGTTTCAATTTAAAAATAATTTAATGCTTCCAAACATCCAATAAATACCTCTAAGAAGTAGTAGTTAGGAAACACAAGTCCTATTCTAATTATGAACTGATATGGTAATAAATTTAAGAAAACATTATAAACAGTAGCATAAAAACACAGGATAATCAAGAATGTTAACTGTTGCAAAAAACATTATAATCTATGTATATTGTCACGTACACAAGATGTACATACATATTGAATTTACTGTTAAGATTTGAGAACTTGTGCATTCTTTGCAAGTAGGCAGGTTACTGTCCAAGGACCAACATTTGCACCATTTAAAGTGGGTGAAATATCGCCATAAAAACTTAATGCTTATGTTGGCATCGCAATTAACCCTATTTCATTCTATGAAACTCAATTGACTTGAAACTAGACTCCCTTGAATGGAAACTTTACTGATAGGAAAGTATATATGTAGAAGGTAAAATGGTATATAAGATAAAAACTGTCTTTACATACGATGGCAGCTTTATATAGAATGGCAACACCCCATCGGCTGGTTATTATAGGATTAACTTATATTACTCCATGTGGTGAGCATATCTTGATGCCATTTAACATTTTAAATTTTGAAAGACGGCCCTCAAGGAGCCCCGAGAAAATGCACCTTAACATTGGAAAAATTCCACCAAAGTCTCAACTTTAATGATGAACCAAAGAAAAGATAAAGATCCAGATACCCCTCTTCAGTGAAAGACTGCAAAAAAATCAAGGACAGCTAAAGGAAAAGGAACCATTTGTTGTAACTTGGAACAAGCCTCGCTAATCAACACAGTATGGATGGCTTGTACCCTCAACAACAATATATAAGTTATAGTTCTTGTCTTGGAAACTGGACAATCACATAACTTATGCATTTGAGACCTCAATGTATGTTAATGCTTGTTGTTAACTTCTTGCTTGACCAATGGAAAAGGGAGCAACACAAGTTGGAGCTTCAAATTTTCGAGCAGAAAGAAAGGAGTTCCTTAAGAATTCTCATTCAAATTTTCAATAAAATGAAGCCATCAAAGTGTGGACGGCTAGTCCCCTCGACAACAATATATAAATTATAGTTCTAGTCTTAGGAACTGGATGATCACTTGACTTAGGCATTTGAAACCTATATGTAAGTCAATACTAGTAGTCAAATTGTTACTTGACCAATGGAACAGGGAGCAATTCGAGTTAGAGCTTCAAATTTACTAATAGAAGGTAAGGAATTCATTAAGAATTCTCACCAAAATTTTCAAAACAATGCAGCCATCAAAGTGTGGATGGCGAGTGCCCTCACCAACAATGTATAAATTATAGTTCTGGTCTTAGGAACTGGAAAATCAATTGATTTACGCATTTGAAACCTCAGTGTAAGTCAATGCTAGTTGTTAACTTGTTACTTGACCAATGAAAAATGGAGCAACACAAGTTCGAGTTTCAAATTTTCTAGTAGAAGGAAAGGAATTCCTTAAGAATCCTCCAAATTCTCACCAAATTTTTCAATAAAATGCAACCAACGAAGTATCCTCTAAATTCTCTCAAAATTTCCACTCATTATAAGTGCTTTTCCACCAGAAAATTCACTAAAAGTCACAAAATTGCATCCATGGGGCACTTTGTTCTCACAAAAAAACTCTATGAAGGGAACAGGAATCGAAATTACCTCTTCTTCTGGGAAGGGAAAAAAAATCAAGATGAAGTGGTGCCTTCAAATCACTCCTTAGCAAAGGTCCCATAATGGATCTCCGTCTGAATATGCCCCTTGCCAGCTACTATTTTCCTCTAAAACATAAAAGTACAGGAAAAACGAGACTCTACACTGCACCGTAGTCCATGAATTGATAAAATATTCCTTTTGCTCCTATTGCACAATTTTGGGCCTACCCCTGACATGAAGCTCTGTGATATCCTTGATAAATAATGCCACCCCTGACATCAACCTATTTGATTTCCCTACAAAAAACCTTTATAAATGATGGTGTCAAAATTGTGTAAACAATAAAATAATCCTCTACAGAATTATAAGCACCTCACATCTTCTGAGCTGACTGAATATGTAAATATGTTTGCAACAGATTATATTTTGCCTGCAGTTCCGCCCTCCCAACAAGAATAAAACTGAACTCTGCAACTAAAAATGATGATCTTTGCAAGTATGTTTGAATGGAATGAACTTTGATTTCTTACTAAGAAAATGGAAGAATTATGCACACATTTACTGTCTCAAAACATTTCTGCTCAATATAAGTCTGCGTGCAACTGTGCCACACCACTCCTGAACATGCTACATCTTACTACAAAATCATCATGGTTTCTGAAAATAGAACATATAATGCCTAGAATTACTATGGCTCTGACACAGCTATCTCTGCAAACTTTCGACATTTATGGGGTGTTTGTATCTCAATACTGAAATGAAGCAAACCTATTATTTTTCTTTGCTAGGGGAGACACTTTGATTCTTCTTGCTGCAACAGCAAGATTCAATTTTTCCTTGCTAGGCCATGGATGCATCTGATTTTAAACTATGTTCTTGGATTTTCTTTGCTAAAGGATGGAGGATTGTTCTTTACTGTGGCTACTGCTTAAAAATTTGTAAACCCATTATATTCTGCAGAGTTTCTTCTTATGATTTTCCAGAATGGCAATCTAATTCAATGGACAGTTATTATTTTTGTTTATCTGCACTGCTCTGATTTTTGAGGATTTCTTAGGTAATGACATCCAAATTTTATAGAGCACAAAAATTCATGGAATGACATCCTAATTCAACTTGGCCCTTTTGTTGATTTCATTGATTTTGGAAAGTCTGCAAATATCATTTTGAGAAAAAACTTCAAACAGACTGCACATGCAAAATTCAATAGGGCACCTGCAAATATCATTTTGAGAAAAAACTTCAAACAGACTGCACGTGCAAAATTCAATAGGGCACAAAAAATGACTTTCAAAACTAATCTGCATTATCATCTTTGTGTGTTGTTTTTAACCTTATTTTCTTTAAAAACCACTTTTTGTGTTTTTTTAGGGAACATCCTAGGCATATTGGGGATAGGGACAGGGGGCATCCTGAGGACGCCACAACATCCCCCATGCCTGTGTCAAAATGGGGGATGTCCCCAATAGTTTTTCAATTTTGGAAATGAAGGGACATTTCGTCTCAATCTCCAATACGTCTAAGATGTCACCAAAACCTCAAGAACACATCCCTGTGTAATGTTGTTTCACACCCTATTCAACATTAAGCAAGGTATTGGTTGTACTACTGTATTGCTTGATCCGTAATTGTTTTAACTTTTGGGTCATTTTTACCAGGCAGATAATATGTTGATTGTATATGGGTACCTGACTAGGCCTTTATTGCCCAAACCCATTATGGAATACTTTTTTGTCAAATCTCCCAAGTTTATCTTTAATGGGGATGTTAATGTATAGGCATGCATATGCGTTAGAATTAGGTTATTTACTAAGTAGCCGATACGGCACCCCTAGACCCCTTGGAGCGGGAGCGGCACGTTTCGGGAGCGGGAGTGGCTTGGGAGCAGCCGGGTAGGTCCGGAAATGGCTGGATACTTCTATAGATGTACCCTGTGACCGTTTCTGCCCAAAACTGTTTTTTTTTTTTTTTTTTTGTAATTTTAAATTTGTTTTAAATTTAATATATCATTACAGTAGAAATTACAGTTTTCACATCAACATTATTCTCTGAAGGTATAGTTTAAATTTAATATATCATTACAGCAGAAATTATAGTTTTCACAAAGCACCATTATTCTTGTACGGTATATTTTCAATTTAATATATCATTACAAAGAGAAATTACAGTTTTCACGGAACCATTATTATACAGAAGGTATATTTTAAATTTAATATATCATTACAAAGAAATTACAGCTTTCCCAGCACCATTATTCTACTGAAGGTACCAAGTGCAAGCCATCATAAACATGGATAAAAAAGCATGTATGAGATAAATCATAAATGTAATAAACATCTCAACTAGATATGGTAGGGACAATTGAAATTATGAATGTATGAGTAGTTTGTTGCGGCTATTTAGCTTGTTTTGTTTTTCATATGCATAATATGTGGTTAATTCTTATTTAGAAGGCTGAAATTTATAAAAATTTTAATTTTTATATAGTTTTGTATCTTCGCCGTATCCAGTGGTCAAAATTTTTTTGCCGTTTCCGCGTATCGGATACCCCGCTCCTACTCCCATATCCAAAACGTTTCGGCAACTTAGTCCAAAACCATTTGCAATGACTCTACCAACAAGGGCTGCATCAAGATGCTTACAATGAGCATTTTATGGCCTATTGTTTCAGTTGCAGATCTGCAGCTTCAACACTATCTACAAAGGTCACACTAGAAACAAATGAAGATGCTGAGTATCCATCCACATCTGCACTATCCAACCTGTTTGATGCCAGGCCAGGTGAAGGAAGTGGCAAACAAGGAGATGATCTCCAAGATACATTCCCCAAAGGTACGAGCAAACTGATCGCAGATTCTGTACGACCCAGGCCGATGGCAATGTAGATGGGAGGGGCAGTCGTTTCCCATTGGGCCTTTTGGCAAAACTATGACAACGAGATATCGAGTTAGAAGGTGAAGGCGACCTGGAGTCCACCCTCGGTCCTGATCCATTCTCAGAAGTTGTATCGATACTGTCTCACCGAGAGCCTCCTGAAACCTGAAGCTCCCCTTTTCTTCTAATAGAAGCTTGAATTTTCGAAAAGGCATACCATCAAATATATTATCTCTACTTGCTTTAACCTTTATCTTACTCGTTGTCACCCTTGAGACCTAAGACGTTTATTCAGTAACATATTGCATCCAATTCTAGGTGCAACATACCTTGACTGTCGAGGATAAGTGCAACTTGACAGGAGAGATATCCTTCGGTGCGGAATCTCAGCTGAAAGATAACACCTCACAGTGGTTTAAATTTTCCATTTATCAATAATTCGAAGTATGCCTCATAATAATATACAAAGCTTGGAAAATATTTAAAATTTTACCAAAGAAACAAATTCCTCTTCCACTCAGTAAACATCACAATCCTATTTTAAGTATGAAAGCATCATTCAAATGGAATGCACGTTCATAAATATGATGGTAGTTTCCTATCCAATATATGTTATTATGTCTTCTTTGATGCCTATGGCGCATAGTCATTATCTCAGACTTAGGAATCAACAAAACAAAAATAACCAGTATACTTTATACTTATAGAACTTTGAGAAGAGTCACTCTACTCAATTTCCCAAAGAGTAAAGTCAAGTTGTGATTTTTTGACCACTTGGGAAGACTAGAGTCAAACTGTGAGTTTGCACAAGATCCCATGTTTCGTGAAAGAAATAGCCATAGAAATATTCAATATCTCTTTGTAAGAGAGAAGGTTGCAGTAGGAGAAAGGGTGTTGATGTTATGGACGTCAGAGATTATGCCAGAAAATGTATTTACCAAGGCAACGGTGCAAGATTCAATTACAACTCAACTTGAAGTGCATCATATTACCAGGTATTTGCAACCAGAAGTAAAGACTTAACTGACAGGTTACAGCTGAATTACGAAGATTCTTTGATTACCACTGGAAACAACTTATTAGTTGGTTGGTAATTTAATTTCCTTATAATTCATAGATATTTGTAATAGAGAAATATCTAAAAATGACTAAGCAAGCTTGTCGCATTTTACTTATGCCCATTAATTTGGTTGTTATGTAGATTCCTTTCCAGTTGGTAATCATCATGGTTCTATGTATTGATATCGATTACAAAGATATTAGTGGATGATGCCCAGATGTTTAACCTGACTTTATAAACATTCTTTGTCAATGAAACAGTCTTGTAGCTTACCTGCATGTTATTTTCATGCTCTGTTCCTATGTTAGTTTGATCAACATTTTTTATTTGAAAAATTAACAATCATAGGCTCACTTCTTTACACAACATGATGTTGAAACATTTGCTAGTTTTTATGTAAATGTTTTCTTTAAAAAAGCTAACAAAGGAAATTTCATTTCAATACACATAATGACATAAAAAATAGTAGACATCAATATCTTAATTACTAAAGCTCCCATAAATAGTTTCATTACCAGGAAGAAGAACTGAAGCTCTACTACAAGTGTTCTAGATCCTACATAAAGGATGAACAAGTATAATGCCCCCAAGAGAGTATCTGCAATAACATTCACAATTAGAGTCAGGTACAACTCCTAATTGCTTCCCTACAAAGAGAAGAAAGACCAATTAAGGGATACTTTACATATGGTTTCCTATTTAATACTCTATCACATGTACAATGCCCCAAAGAGAGAAGCTACAACATCATTCATGATTAGAGTAAGGTATAGATCCTAATTTTTTCCCTCCAAAGAGGAAAAATACCAATTAAGGGATACATTTCATATTGTTTCCTATGTTATTGGTAATGAAATGCACAATGTCTTTAAGAGAGCAATTGCTGCAACAGTCATGATTAGAGCTAGGTCGTTTTTCCCTCCAAATAAAGAAAGACCAAGGGATACTTCTCATACCATTTCCTATTTTGTCATTAATGAAATGTACAATGAACCTGAGAGAGCAGCTGCAGCAACATTCATGATTAGAGCAAGGTACAACTCCTAAATTCACCCTTCCAACGAGAAGAAAGACAAATTAACAGATATTTTACATACCATTTCATATTTTATACTAAATCTAGACTGTTTCGGTATTGGTACAAGTAGGGATAAGGGTACGGGTTCAGTATGTTGAAACGATTTTTTT
Organism: Taxus wallichiana var. yunnanensis; assembly: GCA_018340775.1. Classification (NCBI taxonomy): domain Eukaryota; kingdom Viridiplantae; phylum Streptophyta; class Pinopsida; order Cupressales; family Taxaceae; genus Taxus; species Taxus wallichiana. The sequence continues at coordinate 673,516,217 of CM031238.1, read as the reverse complement.
TTTAAACCTCGGGTACAGTACACTTTTGTGTACATTTTATATATCATGTGACCTATTTTACATATAATATATATCCAATAAAATCATAGAGTCAAGAGGTAAGTTTCTGTAGCTTATTCCCGTGGAGAAAATGTACACATAAGAAGGGATTAGGCTTTATGAATAGTTTGAATTTTTGTATTAATTTTCTTAATGTTTCTAAATGGCTGGGGTTTACAATGAGACGAAAAATGCTCTCGATTAATTTACAATCTGATGCAATAGCATGAGATCAATGTGCGTAGCAAAAGCTACGCAATAATACAGTTCCCATATTACTGCACAGTCAAATCTAGCACAGTCCCACTTTATTTCTTACCTGCTAATTACTCATTCAAAACTGGGATTTAATAGGTGAAAAGTGTGGGTCTAGTTTCTTCTAATAGGATTATATATATCTATGCAACCTATTAATATTACCAATTCTAAAACCCTACTGTGGGCCTGCCCCTATGTGCTAATTCGAATTGTTTGAAAAGAAAGATGAGTTAGTTTGCAGTGACTGGAGACAAGGTGTGAAGAGTTAGCTTCACATCTAAGGAATACTCAATCGTGAACTAAGACATGCTCCCCAATAGACACATCTATTCATATCTTGAGAGAATTAATCTATTTGGGGGGGAAATTTTCCTTCCAGCAAAGTTTAATAATTATTTTATAATGGTTTCTACAAAATCTCAAAACTAGTTCTTAACCAAAAAAACGTACCAGTAAATCCAAGAGATTATATTGACACAAAACAACACTAAAATTGAAATACATGCCAGTTTCAACTTCATGCTTTGATCTCCATCCATCAAACCTGTGAGTCGATGCCCACTGCATCCTATAACAATTATTAAGCTCTATCATAGGCCTTCCACTCCAATCCCCCTTCAACCTGGGATTAAAGTGCAATCTCCTGGTTGGATCCTCTCTATCCACAACATTCAGCCCTTACAACTCAATCATGAACTGAGAAACAAGTAATGAGTTGGCCCCATTCACAGCAGAGATTTAGGGGTTCTTCTCCTCATGGGACTTTCTTGGCCTGCCCACTAAATTTATAGAAGATCCCTCTCTCAATCCATAAGGAAAACATATAACCTTCCCAGATTTGAGTAGTTCCAAGCTTTTCATTGAGATTGAAGCTGGGCAGGACTCAATCATGTCCACGGTTGCAGTCCCATCCTCTCTAATTGCATCTAACTCTTCCCAGGCATTTAGGCCTAATGTTCAAGCCTCCAATGCGAACATCTCAATCTGGGATAATTATTTTTTCTGGTTCGATTCTATGGAAACAAGACCACCCATTATAGGGAAAGAGTATTTAGAGGGCCTAACTGGAGCATCATTGATCTCAGCCAACCCTTAGAAGACCCAGAAAAAAACTAAGAAAAAACAACCAAAATAACCTTGCACATTTTAAATATTTATAAAACAAAATAAAACCAAAACCGTAAGGGTCAAGGGCGACCATGTTTAAGACAAAAGAAGATGCACCAATGATCTACCTATTTTCAAGCTCTGCCCTAATAACTCTAAATTTTCCCAAATAATTTATGTTGTCTCAAATATTTTTAAAACATAGAGGAAAATACACTAAAAGACCGTGTGAATAAAGAATGGAACCCTAAAATTTGGAATTTGGAACTCTTTCAGAGGAAAATGCAAAATACCTGAATTGCGTCGAGTCTGAGTAGCAGAGACATGATGCTTTCCATTATCTTGAGCCGCTCCTTCTCATCCCGCTGTATTAACTCCACTGCATGAAATTCACTAATACGCCTCTGTATTTCTGCAGCCTCTTCCTAAGGCTGGGGTTTCCTCACACAAAACCCTCTGAAAGCCGCCTAGTTTTTCAGGGCCGCTGTAGGTGAACGTGGTATAGAGCCATAAAATATTTCTACAAAAAGAAATTTGAAATGGAAAGGCGATCAGAGGAAAGTCACAGATCTCTCACCCTACACAAATTTCAATGGCGAGTGGGTAGTTCAGACAAGAACCATTTTTTTTTCCATATACAAACATAAAATAAGATACTCGCAGCATAAATGGTGTCATATCTTTAAAATAAATACATTTTCACACTAAAACAAAACAAATACATTGTCACGTGATGCAAAATATAATAAATAGGCAGTACGGAATCATACCCTGCATCTGGCTCGCAAAACATTGAACACCTTCGCCAAAAAATCTTTTTTTGCTTCAATGGGCTATGCTTTATTCGAAACACCGGTAGTAGAAATATGTAACATCCTCTTGTCAAGGTTGGTGAGGGGTTTCAAGGCTTCCCAGTAGGAAAATATCGTACCCATACTTTCCTAACATAATGGCATGTTCACTCAATGATTTATTTTTAAAAAAGACTTCAGTCAAACAATCCACACAGAAAACTCATATTAGCTTCCCTGCAAAAGACATTGATGGTGTATGGACTGCTCGGAAGATATGAAACCAAAACCTCCTTGAACGCAACACCCATCCATATCAATGGCAATAATAGAACGCGATCGTCCATGCGGATGGATGGATCATTCCATATGACCCTCTAGGTTTTCCTGTTACAGGCCTGATTCTAATATCAGTAACGACTGAAATTATACCTAACCCTATTTTTTTAGCAACATTTTTCATCGATACATAATTTTTTATTGCCCACATTTTTCGCCAGCTGAAAAATCAATATATTTTACCTTTCTAGAGACGAAATAATATTTTTCGTCTCTAATTTATGTCTCAAAATACCCCTTCGTGTACTAGTGCGGCGGAGATGGTCCCATCCACACGGTCATGGACCGGCCCATATGACCTCGCCATGTTTGTTATTGCCATGGAGGCTACCTCCCTTATTGAGTTGATGCATGTTGTCCCAATGATGACGGTGTGGGTGGAGATGGGGCCATTTCTTCCTCCTACTCTTGCTCGACTTGATTCTTTGTGAAAAGAGGTTGGCTATAATGGTGTGAGAAAGATTGAAATTAAGGCCAAAATGCTTTTTCCCTCAATATAGGCAAACAGAGAGTGTACATTCTCCATGGATGCGGTGTTTTGTAATTGAAATTGTGTTATTAGATATTAACAATCCCTTCTTATAATAGTTTGTTTCAATGGTAGCTAACTCTTTTCGTGGCGGCTACTACGGTAGCATTACGTTGACAATTGCTGGTTGGCATTCTCTTGGCTAAGGTGGATACATTGCAAAGTTGGATATTGGATGTATGAGAGCATGCCACCTGCAATTAAAAGATCGTAACATCCCCGACCACAATTAAATTTTATATTGGTAGCAACTATTTGTTAGTAATTAAATACAAGGTAACAACTTTTGTACGTAAACTATTAAGTGATGGCTTTCAAATATGGGAAAATGACGGTTGGCCAAAAGAATATAATAAATATGGGAAATAATACGATATACTCAATTTTCTAGATATTGATGAAAACCCACTAATTGATACTGAAAATCATTTTTGTTTAAGATTTTTTTAATACATTTATACACTATGTTTTCAAAACTATTGAAAAAATCAAAGTTTTATTCTTTGTTAAAAGAAAAATATAGAAAATAAAACGGAAAATTTCAATGATTTTACTGTATTTGGTAATCATGGATCCATTCACTTTCATCTTTGTTAGATGTAGCATTTCAACGCAAAAAGGAACATGTACCCTTTTTTCGGCCTATAAGAACAATGTCAAAGTTCTTGTTGGACTATAGTCACTAAGGTCGGGGTTCAAACTACAGGTTGTGCACAAAGTCACCATGTCTCATGCAAGATCAAGGCCAGTTACACCTTCCACCAATTAATCATAGTTGTGGCAGACGGGTCATGTCAGCGAATAACAAATACTTAAAATTTAATACATTTGTCTACAATTCTCCTTCCTCAATCCTTGTCTCCATCTCCCGTCTTGTCTATATAATATTTTTATTTCACTTATTCAATTTTAACTTCTTGAAAGTCATTAAACCTTATTAATAATATTTCGCTAAAGTAAGTTATAAAATTGAACTGTGAAGTTTTTGTAAAAATAATTGATATAATTAGGATAGTTAGATTTTTTATTGTTTTATATTGGTTGGTTGAATCAAAATACTCCAGGTCATCATCATAATTCGAAAAAAGTTGATTTTTTCTTGGTTTCTCAACGCACTAACTTTACCAATACTTTAACAAAAAAACTAAAAAAATATTATTACTAAGACTATATACGTTTCCTCGTTCAAGTCAAAAGCGTGAATTCTAGAAGATGAAAAGAAGGGGTAAAATAAGATCAAAATAGCTTTACATTGTTCTTGGAGGCTAGGGCAGCTACTTGTCTAATCATTTGCTAGAGAATGGGTTACCATCAATGTTATGGGTGGGGGTATTATAGTCAATGTATATTTTTTCTCATATTATATGTGTGAGGGATTACTCTAATCAATGATGTAGTGGTTATTGTGATATTGTTTTATATTTGATTGATTGACCTAATAATACAGTATATGTGGAATATGATGTAGATGTTAATAGTAAAAATTGTTTTGTGGTAATATTTGTTGTATATTATTAGTTCTTATATGTCATATACACAATAAAATGTGATGATCCCTTTAGTGAATGTTTTTCAATAACTATGAAAGAAATTAAAACATTACATGAAGGAACATTTATGTTAAAAGTACTATTGGTGTGATGGAAGTAACATGTTATCAAAAATATTTTTAAGGCATGTAAGTGTTGTTAGTGCAAATTCACAACACCCCCAAATGAGTTATGGATCTAATTTTCTAAGGAAAACTCATCTGGCGTGAATGCACAACATTGAGCTTTCTCCAAGGTGTGGGACCTTGCAAGTTGAGAAAACTCTCTAGATTGAAGGTGGTTCTTACTCATCTGTTTAGGTATATGCATGCAATCTTTGCAGAGGTCTTGATTCAAAATTCCTACTCTAAAACTACCAAGGAGACATGGTTGAGAGAAAACAAGGAAATGCAAACAAAACCAAGCAAAACAGAAGAGAGGTGATACACCAAAGGAGTGTTGAACTCCTTGCTTTGCAAAAATAGACACCGATCATGAAGATGTAGCCAAAAAAATGCACAAATTACGAGAATACAATGAAGGATCGAGAAGACAATAATAAGCGCATGAGAGGATTGAAAATTGATCACAAATCATACATTATCATGCTCGATTTGATACAATACGTTGCACGATGGAAAAGAGGCAAAAAAATGTTACAATCTCTAGGTGGGAGGTCTAAAACTCCTTTAAATACACCTTTTAAAGTGAAAAGAAGAGATTGCAAAAGAAATAACATCCAACCCTTTACAAATGAGCCAAATTTGCCTTTTAATGGGGAAGCGGAATGAAGGGAAAAAAAAAATGCGGGAAAATTGACTTTTCATCTCCAACCACTGACCAGACTCATTAAAATAGTAAGGGCACCTTCAAAAATCCATTTTTAGATGTATTTGACCATGCTGGAGAAGAAATGAGTGCCATACTTCATTAATTTTGGTGGTTGGGGGTCGGTTTCGCATTTTTTCGTGCTAGAGGAATATCTTCATTTTTATCCCAAAACCTCTATAAAAATCAAAATTTAATATTCCATTATGTAGAGAATTTCAGTAGCTTTCAATGACACCAAGAATGTAAAAATCTGAGCTTTGGATCAAATGTTATGCCCTTCTAAAGATTTAGGGCAAAATTGGCAAAATTAGGGCAAAAATGGGTTCGTGGGCGAAATTTGAATTTTTTCCCTTTTTAAAATTTGGGAAAATTTCCCAAAAAATCCCTCGCACTCTGCCACTCCAATGCCACGTGGCATCACCGATTCGTCGGTGGAAACGCTGGCTGAACTTGCCCTTTTCTTTTTGATTTCATTTTGGGAAAAATTCCCCAAACACCTGCGCATCACTCTCATGCCGACACGTGTCGGCCTCTCATTACTTAGTGGGGACATGCCTTAATTTTTTATTTTACGCCCTTTTATATTTTGGCAAAATTCTACAAATCCTTCCGCCGCACCGAATCCCACTACTACGTGGAAACATGTCAGCTTCTAATCACTCGGCGGGCCTGCAGGCCAAAATTTATCCTTTGTGCCCTCTACCAACTTTAGAAAATTTTCCAACTTACCTCCGCTAGCCCAAAACCCACCGCCACGTGGTGCGATCTCATTGGCTGCGGGCATGTCAAGGGAAATTTTTGGGTCCTTAAAGCATGCCAAAAATTCATTCAAGTGCCAGTAAAGTAAAATGAGGAGAAGTTAGAAAAAAATAAACATGGGTTTATTTTGGATAAAACTTTTCTCGACTCGAGAGGGGCCATCTACTTGCTAGATGAAGTGATTAGCTACCTTGAAGCATCCATTGGGAATGGAGTCATCAGTAGTAACCTGAAAACTGATCTAAACTTTTAAAAATTCCTCCGAACCACTTTGGAGCCCACTGAACTTGGAGTTGACCTTCACCAAAATGCCACTTTGAAATGGATGCGGGAGAAAAACAATCACCGCAAAAACTATGTACAAAATTGGAAATCATACATACCCCAATTGGGATATGCGAGTGTGCACAGTACTTCTTCTACTAAAAGAAAACCTACCTACACTACTCTAACCAAGAGCAAAGGGAGCTTAAATAACGTCTCGCAACTAGCAAGGAGAAATAGCTTCCCTTCCTCAAAAATGGTAGCCATGCAAGCTGATTTGGCACTTGAACATGGCCGGGTGGGTGAGCAAAAATAAATAAGGATCTGCTCTTCCACCCAAATCATCAAGTTATCAACATTAATGGAAAATACCTCTTCAAGCTGACTGTAGTGGGCTCCAGAGGTATTGATGGTGACCCTTGGTACTCTGATGCTTATCCTCATGCCCAAGTAGGCATGACTAGTTTTGGTTTCTCTCTTGGCTTCAATGAAGCCAAGTACCTGATTGGACAAGGTATGATCCTTTGAATGTGCCCATTTATCTGAAATTTAACTCCAAAAATGGATTCTTCTTGTGGACCTTCTTGGATGGATGATGTGGAAGAAGTGGTGAAAATGTCTTGCTCTTTCCCTTCCTCTTCCAATGAAGAACATGGAAGATTTAAATCTTCCAAACCTGGTTCCAACAGGTGTCACAAAACATAGGTTGTTGTTTTACAATGTTCTCCTTTGTGGCAACAGGATCTTGATGTTGGAGAATGAATGGTGGAGAAGAAAATGTTGTAATTTCAGTGGGTCCTCCTCAAAAGATTCCTCTAAGTCGATAAACAATTAAACTCTTCAATGTCCTACCTGCAGCAAAGTCTCTTATTCCTCTTGTTCACAATTTTAACATGTTTTGTTCACCTCCATAATGGCTTCGTTGATCAAATCAGCCTCTTCAAATGAAAGAAAAAAATGTATCAAGAATGATTTCTTCTTCTGTTGTTACAAAAACTGACTTGATCTCATCCATTTGCTCCTCTTCAATGGGATTTGGAGTTGGTTTTTCTTCCTCAACTACTTTTAAAAAATAAGCCTTGTCCACCACTTGTTCTACAACTCCAACTTCCTCTTTTTGTCCTTCATGACTGATTTTTGCAATTTCTTCTTCCCAACATGGATGCGGGAATGCAAAAGGATGGATGGGTTGTGACTCAACTAGTTTTTAATTATTTGTGGTGGTGGAGGAGGTAGAAACTCTGGTTTATTTAGAGGGAATGGTTGTTTGGAAGGGAAAAGAGTAGAGAAATTGAGGGGGATGGCAGACTAGGAGATGGAGAAATGGGATCAACATTTGGGACAAAAATGGGAAACTTGAAGCTTGGCATTGCTGAAATGATACAAATTGAGAAAGAGTATGAGATGGTGTGCTTACCCATTGACAAGGTTACTGGATACTCTTCTCATACACCTCTATTCCTCAATCCACTTTTGCAAGCAATGGAAGTGTTGCAATAATGAATTCAAGCTTCTCTTGAGGGTTGTAATGGCTTGGAAAACGTCCCACCCATGGACAAGGTGCTTTGAAACCAATTCCAAATGCTTTCATTTGTACTTGAGGCTTGGATTGCACCATGTTTACCTCCATTTTTTTGATCTTCTCCGACAGATCAACATCTTGCATCTTATTGTCTTCATCATGTGCATACTCTTGTGCTTGATATGATTCATAGCCAAACTGATTTTGGCATTGCTCATATGGGTATGCATACTAGTTTTGAATATGATAAAAATGTTGATCTAGAGGATTTGAAAAATATGTTAGAGGTGAGAAACATTGCTATCTTGCTGTAAATGAAAATTCCATGATGGAAATGAATTCATGATTGCAAAACTTCATAGAATGAAAGAAGATGGAAGATATGAAAAGAAGAATGGATGGAAGTGAATGGATGGAAGTGAATGGAAAGAAAGTCTCGCAACTTCGAGAGATGGGTTGCTGATCGGATGGAGTTGCCAGGATGTGTTTACAAGTGCCTCTAAAGGATGAAATCTTCATAGGAACACACCAACCTATAAAAGATGAAGTGGAAGACCTCTAAGGTCCCACTAGGCATGCCAAAAGCTGTTAGTGCAAATTCATAGCACCACCAAATGAGTTATGGATCTACTTTTCTATGGAAAAATCATTTGGTGTTAATGTAAAACATTTATTTTTCACCAATGTGTGGGACCATGCAAGGTGAGAAAAATCTCCAGATTGAAGCTGGTTCTTACTCCTCTATTTAGATGTATGCATGCAATATTTGCAGAGGTTACGATTCAAAATTCCTACTCTAAAAGTACCAAAGAGACAGCTTGAGAGAAAATAAGGAAATGGAAAAAACTAAGCAAAACAAAAAGAGAGGTGATACATCAAAGGAGTGTTGAAATCCTTGCTTTGCAAAAACAAACACAAATTATGAAGATGTAGAAAAAAAAATGCACAAATTCCCATAATGCAATGAAGGATCGAGAAGACAATAATAAGCTGCATGAGAGGATTGAAAATTGATCACAAAACATACATTATCATGCCCGATTTGATACAATATGTTGCAATGGAAAAGAGGCAAAAAATATGTTACAATCTCAATGAGGTCTAAAACTCCTTCAAATCCACTGCTAAGGGGAAAAGAAGAGCTTGCAGAAGCAAGAACATCCAACCCTTTACAAATGAGCCAAATTTGCCTTTTAATGGGGAAGCGGAATGAAGGGAAAGTAAACAAAATGTGGGAAAATTGACTTTTCATCTCCAACCACTGACCCAGACTCATTAAAAAAGTAAGGGCACCTTCAAAAATCCATTTTTAGATGTATTTGACCATGCTGGAGAAGAAACGAGTGCCATAATTCATCAATTTTGGTGGTTGGGTGTCGGTTCTGCATTTTTTTCGTGCTAGAGGAATATCTTCATTTTTATCCCAAAAACCTCTATAAAAAATCAAAATTTAATATTCCATTATGTAGAGAATTTCAGTAGCTTTCCAATGACACCAAGAACGTAAAAATTTGAGCTTTGGATCAAATGTTATGCCCTTCTAAAGATTTAGGGAAAATTGGCAAAATTAGGGCAAAAATGGGTTCGCGGGCGAAATTTAAATTTTTTGCCTTTTTCAAATTTGGGAAAATTTCCCAAAAATCCCCTGCACTCCGCCACTCCAATGCCACGTGGCATCACCTAATTCATCGGTGGAAACTCGGGCCGAACATGCCCTTTTCTACTTTGATTTCATTTTGGGAAAAATTCCCAAACACCCCGCATCACTCTCCTCGCCGACACGTGTCGGCCTCTCATTGCGTAGCGGGACATGCCTTAATTTTTTATTTTGTGCCCTTTTATATTTTGGCAAAATTCTATAAATCCTTCCGCCACACCGAATCCCACTGCTACGTGGAAACGTGTCAGCTTCTAATCACTCGGCGGGCCTGTGGGCCAAAATTTATCCTTTGTGCCCTCTGCTATCTTTAGAAAAATTTCCAACTTTCCTCCGCTGGCCCGAAACCCACCGCCACGTGGTGCCATCTCATTGGCTGCGGGCTGTCAGGGAAAATTTCCCTAAAAACTCCGTCGAGCCATAACTTTAAAAATATTTGGAGTTAGGAGGAAAATTTTACCTTTCGGAAATGGGAAGAAATTTTTGGGTCCTTAAAGCATGCCAAAAATTCATTCAAGTGCCAAGTAAAGGAAAATGAGGAGAAGTTAGCCAAAAATAAACATGGGTTTATTTTGGATAACACTTTTCCGACTCGAGAGGGGCCATCTACTTGCTAGATGAAGTGATTAGCTACCTTGAAGTATCCATTGGGAATGGAGTCATGAGTAGTAACCGAAAACTGATCTAAACTTTTAAAACTTCCCTCCGAACCACTTTGGAGCCCACTGAACTTGGAGTTGACCTTCACCAAAATGCCACTGAAATGGACTGTGCAGGAGCAAAACAAGCACCGCAAAAACTATGTACAAAATTTGAAATCATACATACCCCAATTGGGATATGCAGAGTGTGCAGTACTCCTTCTACTAAAAGAAAACCTACCTACACTACTCTAACCAAGAGCAAAGGAGCTCAAACAACGTTTGCAACTAGCAAGGAGAAATAGCTTCCTTTCTCAAAAATGGAAGCCATGCAACTAATTTGGCACTGAACATGGCTGGCTGGGTGAGAAAAAAATAAATAAGGATATGGTCTTCCACCCAAATCATCAAGTTATCAACATTAATGGAAAATACCTCTTCAAGCTGACTGTAGTGGGCTCCTAGAGGTATTGATGGTGACCCTTGGTACTGATGCTCATCCTCATGCACCTTGAAGTAGGCATGACTAATTTTTGTTTCTCTCTTGGATTCAATGAAGCCAAGTACCTGATTGGACAAGGTATGATCCTTTGAATGTGCCCATTTCTCTGAAATTTAACTCCTAAAATGTAGTCTTCTTGTCAACCTTCTTGGATGGATGATGTGGAAGAAGTGGTGAAAATGTCTTGCTCTTTCCCTTCCTCTTCCAATGAAGAACATGGAAGATTTAAATCTTCCAAACTTGGTTCCAACAGGTGTCACAAAACATAGGTTGTTGTTTTACAATGTTCTCTTTGTGGCAACAGGCTCTTGATGTTGGAGAATGAATGGTGGAGAAGAAAATGTTGTAATTTCAGCTGGGTCCTCCTCAAAAAATTCCTCTAAGTCTGATAAACAATTAAACTCTTCAATGTCCTGCTGCATCAAAGTCTCTTATTCCTCTTGTTCACAATTTGAACATGTTTTGTTCACCTCCATAATGGCTTCATTGATCAAATCAGCCTCTTCAAATGAAAGAAAAAATGTATCAAGAATGATTTCTTCTTCTGTTGTTGCAAAAACTGACTTGAACTCATCCATTTGCTCCTCTTCAATGGGATTTGGAGTTGGTTTTTCTTCCTCAACTGCTTTTAAAAAATCAGCCTTGTCCACCACTTGTTCTACAACTCCAACTTCCTCTTTTTGTCCTTCATGACTGATTTTTGCAATTTCTTCTTCCCAACATGGATCTGGGAATGCAAAAGGATGGATGGGTTGTGACTCAACTGGTTTTTTAATTATTTGTGGTGGTGGAGGAGGTAGAAACTCTGGTTTATTTAGAGGGAATGGTTGTTTGGAAGGGAAAAGAGTAGAGAAATTGAGGTGGGATGGTAGACTAGGAGATGGAGAAATGGGATCAACATTTGGGACAGCAAATGGGAAACTTGAAGCTTGACATTGCTGAAATGATACAAATTGAGAAAGAGTATGAGATGGTGTGCTTACCCATTGACAAGGTTGTTGGATACTCTTGTCATACACCTCTATTCCTCAGTCCCACTTTGCAAGCAATGGAAGTGTTGCAATAACGAATTCAAGCTTCTCTTGAGGGTTGTAATGGCTTGGAAAATGTCCCACCCATGGACAAGGTGCTTTGAAACAAATTCCAAATGCTTTCATTTGTACTTGAGCCTTGGATTGCACCATGTTTACCTCCATTTTTTTTATCTTCTCCAACAGATCAACATCTTGCATCTGATTGTCTTCATCATGTGCATACTCTTGTGCTTGATATGATTCATAGCCAAACTTATTTTGGCATTGCTCATATGGGTATGCATACTAGTTTTGAATATGATAAAAATGTTGATCTGGAGGATTTGAGAAATATGTTAGAGGTGAGAAACATTGCTACTGCTGTAAATGAAAATTCCATGATGGAAATGAAGTCATGATTGCAAAACTTCATAGAATGAAAGAAGATGGAAGATATGAAAATAAGAATGGATGGAAGTGAATGGATGGAAGTGAATGGAAAGAAGGTCTACAACTTCGAGAGATGGGTTGCTGATCAGATGGAGTCGCCAGATGTGTTTACAAGTGCCTCTAAAGGATGAAATCTTCATAGGAACACACCAACCTATAAAATATGAAGTGGAAGACCTCTAAGGTCCCACTAGGCATGCCAAAACTGTTAGTGCAAATTCACAAAGCACCACCAAATGAGTTATGGATCTGCTTTTCTATGGAAAAATCATCGGTGTGAATGTAAAACATTTATTTTTCTCCAATGTGTGGGACCTTGCAAGGTGATAAAAATATCTAGATTGAAGCTGGTTCTTACTCCTCTATTTAGATGTATGCATGCAATCTTTACGGAGAGGTTACGATTCAAAATTCCTACTCTAAAAGTACCAAAAGAGATAGGTTGAGAGAAAATAAGGAAATGGAAAAAACTAAGCAAAACAAAAAGAGAGGTGATACACCAAAGGAGTGTTGAACTCCTTGCTTTTGCAAAAACAAACACAAATTATGATGTAGAAAAAAACATGCACAAATTCCCATAATGCAATGAAGGATCAAGAAGACAATAATAAGCGCATGAGAGGATTGAAAATTGATCACAAAACATACATTATCATGCCAGATTTGATACAATATGTTGCAATGGAAAAGAGGCAAAAATATGTTACAATCTCAATGGGAGGTCTAAAACTCCTTCAAATCCACGTGCTAAGGGGAAAAGAAGAGCTTGCAGAAGCAAGAACATCCAACCCTTTACAAATGAGCCAAATTTGGCTTTTAATGGGGAAGCGGAATGAAGGGAAAGTAAAATAAATGTAGGCAAATTGACTTTTGATCTACAACAACCATCAAGACTCATTACAATAGCAAGTGGAACCTTCATAAATAAAATTTTTGATGTATTTGACCATGCTTTGGAGAAGAAACGAGTGCCATACTTTATCAATTTTTTTGGTTGGGGTTCGGTTCGCATTTTTCCTATACCAGATGCATCTCTTCATTTTTGTCCCAAATAAATTCACTAAAAATAAAAATTTAAGATTCCATTGTGTATAGAATTTCAATATCTTTGCAATGACACCAAGAACGCAAAAATCTGAGCTCTAGATCAAAGGTTATGCCCTTTTGAAGATTTAGGGAAAACTAGCGAGAATTAGGGCAAAAATGGGTTCATGGCTGAAATTTGAATTTTTCCCATTTTTCAAATTCGGGAAATTTTCCCATTGAATCCCTATGTTCCACCACTCCACCGCCATGTGGCATTTCCAGATTCATCGGTGGAAATGTGGGCTAAACTTCGCCCTTTTTTCCTTTGATTTCATTTTGGGAAAAATTCCCCAAACACCCCGCACTCCGCTCTCCTACCGAGACGTGTCGGCCTCTCATTTCTTGGTAGGGATGTGCCTCTATTTTTATTTTGTGCTCTTTTATATTTTGGAAAAATTCTCCAAATCCTTCCGCTACCGGACTCCCGCCACTACGTGGACACGTGTCGCTTCTAATCACTCGGTGAGCCTACGGGCCAAAAATTTTCCTTTGCGCCCTCTCGCCAACTTTGGAAAATTTTCCAACTTACCTCCGCCAGCCCAAACTCCATCACCACGTGGTGCCATCTCATTGGCCATGGGCCTATCAAGGGAAATTTTCCCCAAAAACTCCGCCAAGCCATAACTTTCAAAATATTTGGAGTTAGGAGGAAAATTTTAAGTTTCTTGAAAGGGGAAGAAAAATTCTATCTAATAGAGCCATTTCCAGAAATTTTTGGGTCCCTTAAGCATGCCAAAAATTCATTTAAGTTCTAGAAAAGGAAAATGAGGAGATGTTATCCAAAAATAAGCATGGGCTTATCTTGGATAACAAGTGTGTGATTTAATCTCTTCATGTAACTATTTCTACCTAAAATTACATTTTAAAAATGTTTAATTAAATTTGACTACATAGAAAGTGAACTAATTAATAATTCATGTGTGTGTTGGCATCATCGTTATAGATCGGTGCTTATTGTTATTCAAATGCTCATAGTATACCATGCTCTCATTAATTAGAACAAGTCTTTAGCATACATCAAAATCTTGTTATAATTTTATTGCAAGCATTGTTTCAATAGGGATTTATTTTATGTTAGATATATATAATGGTTACATATGAGTTTCATATTTTTTCAAAGTCTAAAGACTCATTTTATTGTATACTTATTTACGGATACCTTTAGCAAAAGACCTCTTTTGAAAAATTTGTTCATTCTTACTTACTACTTCCCTCTAGAATACTCAAGTTATTATGTTATAGATCTTGATGGTTAATATACCTTCATAGACTTGCACCCAAAGATTACAAAATACTCTATTATTGGTGAGGTACCTCATCATTGCAACTTCAACACCTAGATTGGGCGCCCTCAATGCACTACCGTGATCTTCACAATGATCCATTTAAGATTTATGAAGTTCATCATCAAGAATTAGGCCTCCAATACTCTTATACATCTAATTTACGGTGAATGGTTATTGAAAACACCTAGTCAAATTGGGTGAATCTCTTGAGCTTTTAATTTTGAATGATATACTAGAACACTTCGCTAAATCTAGAAGCTTTACTTATTTTCATCATTCGGTGGACTAAGTGTAGTAAACTATGATATGTCATGTAAATCATTGTATTTCAATATATATTATCTCCATATTTCTAGTTCTCCCCACCTCTTTGAGGTCATGTTATTCTCTTTTTGGTACACCACTTGCTAAACCTATTACTACTACTTCCAATGGACTCATTCATCAGTTTACTACTACTCCATTTTGACCATGTACATATGATGAGAGCTATAATAATATCCTCCAAATTAACATCATAAAAATTTATAGTAATTTGGACCTGGTTGAGAGATATAATATACTATCCCAAGGAATTATGGTTGTTTCTCTTAAGGCCTTAACGTAATGTATTCATTCATTCCAATCTCATTATACCCATGGTCATTGCCTAAAATGTTTAGAAGTTAATTACCTGTATTGTGAAAAAAAAACCCTCTGAAGCAAAATTTGCGTGGAAAATATTTATAAAAATATTCTTAGAACTAAATATGAAAACACATATATAAAAAATGAAGCGCTAACTTACTCAAATCAAGTTTAATCCCAATTTATTCTAGACATTAGTTTTACCAAAAAAATATATTTGCACCATTATCAGCTTACATAAAGAGTATACATATGTGATCTCTCTCCTTATTCCTTTTAATCATTCTTGTAGACACCAAATCTATGCACTTGGGTATATTTCTAGGTTCTAAAGCATACTAATGTATACATTATTTTGAAGCAAGAATAATAGTGGTTGACAACTCCATTTGGAATTTTGATTGATTTATCTCTTACACTTGCTTTTACATATCTTGCAGCTCTACTAGCACTTAAGCGATTTATCTCTTATGGACTCGGGAACTAGTACCCAATTAGGAAAAAGCACCGAGGTCCTCCGTCCCTTCCGGGCACACATGTCCTTCTCTTTCTTCTTCTTACTCTTTTGGGTCCTTTTCACTTTTTGGTCACCTTTTTACACTTTGGGTTCGATTTTTTAGTTGTCAATTATGAAATTCAAACAAGGGAATCATATATATATACTTAGTTACTTCTTATAAACAAATGGAAAATCAATATAAGCAGTATTTATGACCACCTAAGCTTACACAAAGGAACAAGAGTACTATAAGGCATACATCTAACACATTCATACAAGGCACGAGGTTTTCATTTGTCTCGCATACACAACATAGGAGGGGAGTTCATATTATTACATCACACACAATCCGCATACTTAAAGAAATCTAGATCTATTCCACTATCATTATACAACCTAGTGCATCATTACACACACAAGCATAAAGAACTATATGGATTTTAAGATGTAGTGTTGCACTTAGTCATAAGTTCACTCTTTGGGTGACCATGAGGGTCAATCGGCTCCACATTCGCATCTTTTTATTAGATTTGACATGGTTTGTGGATATGTACTATTAGTTATCTATTTTCTAAGTTACATGTGCGATGAAAACCCTAACTAAATGAAACTAAAGCGAAAAAGAGTGAGTAGAAGCAAAGATCCTCACACCCGAGAAAATATTAGACTCCAAGAATTTTAGTGGACACATGCGCACATATCATTCAATAATGCCTAGGACACTCCTATCCTCCCATGGGTATTTCTATCCTATGCAGTTAAGAGTTCCAAAACCCTTAGTGAATTTTGATGACATTATTTCCATCTTGTTCCAATAGATACTCATTCCATATCACTCCCATGTTACATTAAATTAGCTAAGTCATCTTTTCCTCCCTCTTTTCCTAGGGCTTTACATTGTTGCATGCTTATTTCTTGGACATTCTTTAGTTTATCATTAGAATATCATTATTTACAGTAGTTACTGAAATCAAGGTTTGATTAAATTTAGATTAAATCATCCGGTGAACCCATTTGTTGGAACCCTACCATGCTTCAAGGGTTTTTGTTCTCTTCACCCATAGTGGTCATTTTGGTCCTCTTAAGCACATTGATATTCCTCCTTCTACCCGTAAGTTCTCTAAACCAATGGATGAATATGCTAATCTCTTTCTCAACTCAACATACATTCCTCTTGAAAACATTGATTTTTTTATAGTGACCAATCATATGATGATGATACTAATGTTAATCAAGAACAACATGAAAAACTAACTAATTTTCGTTCTTCTTTATGCACCAACCCTACGGATATTCCGCATGTCATAAATGCATTTCTCACTAATAAACATTCTCATGATGCTACCACTCTCCCTCTTATGGGTTCCTCCTTAGCTTCCAAAACCTCCAACCCACCTTCAACCATTCCTTTTTCTTTTTACAACTACTAATACTACCCTTATTCCTTTGAATACTTCCCATACATAACCCTGTGTATTGTTTGAGAACTCATGAACTATCATCATTATACCATGATTTGAAAACTCAAATTCACCAATTATAAAAATCCACTTCATATTCTTCTCCATCTCTATATTCCTCACTCCTTCATATCCCTTTTGCACCCACTATCTCCTCTAATCCATTGCCTCCTAACTTGGCGTCGCACCTAAGATTTCTACCTTCAATGGACATTGGACATGGCAAACCTCTAGAATACCTTGGATCCATTCATGTTGCATGTCTTGATTATTGTAATGACCTTACATTATAATCTAATTAATTTCCTCAATTCAGTAACATAGTTTACATATTCGGTTGACGCATTCTGAACATTGACACTAAAATATCCTATGCAAAAATATCAAAAATAAAACAAGGATCCAATGAACATCTTGCGGACTATGTCATGCGGTATAAGAAAAATATTGCCAAAATTACTAATGTTCTAGATGATTTGGAGTTGCAAGACCTCTTCATTCAAATTCATTTTTCTCACTCCAAGAGAGTGTAATTTATGAAACTTCTCCGTATTTTGATTAATTTTGTCACATGCTCAAATTGCGTGATAGAAAAACTAATGTCTATGGTAAAATTAAAATATTATGATATTTATTCCACCTTCTCTTCCAACAAGTTTCAAGCCAAGTCTACATTCAAACCATCCACTAATCCTACCAAAGTTAAATCCAATGTCAATGTTATTTATACATTGGCCATGCTTTAATTGTAATCCATGTGGTGTAATTTTACTAAGCTACCTTACGTACCTCGATTCCTACTACTGCAAGTCATTGAAAGAAATTTGATTACTCTCCCTCCATCACTCAATATAGACCCTTATTGACCACATGGTCGTAATTATGATGAAAATGTACATTGTGATTATCACCAATGCAATTGAAATTCTATTGATCATTGTTTTAAAATCAAACATATCATACAAGATCTTATTAACAATAATGTAATTGAGCTCCCTGATCCATCTACTTTTGAGTCGTTCAATGATCATCAAAATTTTAAAATCTTCAATGACCCATTACCAAAACTTGAAAAGCCACCTATTGATTCCTCTGCAAACCATACATATCATTTTGTGCCTCCTCCTTCATCTGTGTCACTTTATTTTCTCATTTCTACTACTAACATGCCACCACCAGTTATTACATTATCGAATCATGATTACCATGCTACATTTTCCTCTAATTCATTGTATATTTATCTTTTTATTAGTGTTCATATAGTCAATAATAATATGGTCCATCCCTCGGACCTTTCCAATGCATGGTATATGGCACTCCTACTAGCCATCAAATTTATAACCTCTCAAATCACATTTCCAGTACATAATTATGTAGTTCTTGTCATTCTTACCATTACTATTAGGTTTCTTACCATACCAGCACCTTTCCTCATTACATCTGAAATAAAATGTTGTGACATGGTCTTAGGTCTTCATTGGCTCAGCTCTACCTAGGGTATCCCTTAGATGCTTCACTTATGTCTTAAGTTCATACCCAATAAGAAAGTTGTCAACATCAAATGTATTTCACCATGTACACCATTACCTCGGCCCATTCGTGCCTCTATTTTAGCACTGGTCAAATCATTAAGGCCTCATGCACCTCTCAAGTATAAATTTATCTCAGCATCTATTTCTCCCATTCAGACACAACCTACATCATGATCCGATCGTCCTCACTTTGGTCCATTAGTCCACCTCGTCAGCCTAAGTTCTATACTAAGAAAACATCTTCATATAGGTTTTCTCCACCTCCTTTACTTTGCATCGATCTCGCTCACATACACATAGATATATTTTTACACTAGGATTCCTAGACCATTGTCACATGCCTTATCTTTCTCGAGATCTTTGGATAAGGGGCCCTCTCTTTTCACTATTGTTAGATAGCATTTTATCCCTCACACACTTAGGGGCATTGAAATTTCTTCCCCCATCACTATTGATTATCTCTATTGTCTACTCATAGCATATTTACTACAATTCATTCTCCATAATTCATGTCTACCTTTCTAAGCGCTCTCAAATCTCTGACACACACATTATACTGTCATTACCTGATGATCTTTTTTTCTACAGTTTATACTTGATTGCTTACTGGGATAATTCCCAAATGAACCTCATCTCATGCACATCCGTTGGGGGGTAAATTTCACCCCTCCAATTTTCACATCTTATACATCGTAGCACACCTTCACTTTTACACACCACCGCACATTTTGGTTGCAATTACTCTTGTTAGATTATATTATTTACATGTTACACTTTGTTTCCCATGCTAGTTGAATACTCATTATGGCATTCTCTTTTTTATACACACAAGTCCATTCACTTGGTATCATGAGGTGAATGTATGAATTTTATAAATTATTACATGATCCATGATTCTCGATACTTCTCTTTACTAGTCATGTCAAGGCTACTTATGGCATCTACCTTTTCTACTCTCATAGTTTACACATCATATGTCCTATCATTTTAGTATTTAATATTTTTGTTCTCTTTCAATTACTTTTTGTTGATATATACATGATTCTACATACTACTTATCTTTCTAAAATTCTAATGCGTGCTTCTTGTATAGCATTTTCCTTCTAGGTTACTATACAACCATGGTTACATGTTTGCTATTATTTTCCAATATTTTTGGGTTATGCCCTATGTCATGCTTGATCATGGTTTTCTTATGGTTGTTCCGACCCTGATTGTCTTGAGACATTGTGAGCGATGTCCCATGTCTGCAACTCACTTTTCAATGTCCCTCTTATCTTCATATGTTATTGTTACTTTGTATTGTATTACATGCTTTTATACTAACACTTGTTTTTATCCTACATTATTTAGACATGCCTTGGATTCTACCATGCACATTCTCTACCCCATGTAGGTATAAATTCCATGATATGCATATAAGTTTTAGGTCCTCTCCTCTGGGCCGCATCCTCCTACATTTTTCACATGCACCTAAATGAGTCGAGGAAACAATTGGGTGTACAAATAACCCTTCTAACATCTCAAAGCTCAAGAATAGAATAACACATCACAAAACCGTAAAAGAACATAGTCATAGAGTGGACCGAGAATCAGACTTGGATCACAAACACACAACAAAAAATAGTGCCTAGTAACAAACATGAATAATGGGCATTTTTGTCCCAACTAGGAGCTTGCATCTTCGGAAAAAAAAGACAGTTTCTTAATTCAACGCATTTTCAAGAAGTTTCAATAGATTTATAAATTATCAAACACTTCTCTCTAGTTACGAATTCAATCAATTGGTTACAATTCTATTATAATAAAGTTACAAATGGTTATAATCGGTTACAAATCAAGACATGTCAATCTATAATGGCACCTATAATTCAAGATGTGTCATGGGTCGAGAGAAAAACAAGACCTCTCTCTCGCAACACTCTTCTATTGGCAAGAGATCACCCTGTTGGTACGTGAATTTAATATTCTTCAAAGGTGAGTAGCATCTTGGATTTGACAAGACACTCGAGAGGCGCAGATAGATGATTATTTATGTCATTTTTACCCAAGGAAGTGATCTATAAGAATTTTTAGCACTTAGACTTTGAAAGAAGTGGGTAGCACCTTAATAGGATATGATCTTATCCTAACTATTTTAGTTTGTGCCTTTCAACCAAGGTAAGAGAACCTATTTTGTAACATCTATTATTAAAGGAGACACAAATACCTTTCTTTTGCACAAATTTTATAGAGAAGACCTTGGGGAAAATATGATCAACACACCAAATATGAGTCTCACGAGTTGTCACTTCTAGATTATGGAGATATTTTCAACACAAGGCAAAGGTTACTAAAGACATTTGGAATCCTGATTTCTTCTACATATTTTTGACAATGGGATTTTGCATTTGTTCATACACAGGACAAAACAGGAATAGTTCAAGGTAGGATGAATTTTTTGAAGGATTTTGGTGGGAGATGAAGCAGAACAGAGGTGATTATACCAGATCTTTGGATGGACATCACAATAATGAACAAATTCACAACATAAAGCTCAAGAATAGTCAAGATGTTCCTTCAACCAGAGGGTGTGACATAATCTTTGAGACCCTAACACGAATGCTGAAATTTAAATCAATTAAAGACTAAAATTTCTGGTTAATCAAACCTAAGGTACACCCGAAGACTTATAGAAGTTATTTATCAACAAATGACGGTGAATTGATTTTAAATTTGTTTATCTCATCCAAGATGAAGGCTCTTCTTGAAATGAAATTACAAATACCATTAGACTATCACGGGAATGAGATCTTTGTGTGATTTCACAAAATATTTAGTATAAGATTCGCAACGGGGAATGAAATAAACTATTTGTAGACATTCTTATAATAAAGCGAGACACAACATTGCTAGAGATTAGACACAAATTAATTTTAAAATTAATTAGATTCATTATCAACGGAAAGCTTCAGAGTAATCTCAATTGCTTGTTAATGGCTATACATTTGCAACAAACTTGACACGATAGAAAATCTAACGTAGAAAGAAAATAACGAGTAATATCAGATTTTTCCTCTCGGTAAGACAACTTTCTCAAGTTTTTTCTCAAGAATTCATACTCCGACATTTTGCAAGAGTAATCTTATTATATCTATAATACACCCTTTACATCTAATTTTCCCCTCAAAAGAGAAATATTGAAGTACCTTTGTTGCACATATCGGATCATGATTTGCGAGAAAGTAACATTCAATAGATTCACAAAAAAATTGCGATTGTTTTCAAAAAGGTGAATCATTGTTCTAGCTGGAAGCATATTCTTCATCCTTGGTGCCCATAACACCTTTTCCCCACAAAAGAGAAGAATATTCGAGGGACCTTTTCTTGTTACCAATTTTTTTCATAAAGACATTTAACAAATTCGGATCCAAAATCTGCCGGGTTGACCAATTATTAATTGATAACGTCTCTCGAGACCCTCGAATAATGACTAGGATTCCCTGCCATCACATTTCGGTAGTCCTTTAATCATTTTGATTATGTTATATGAGAAATTCCTCCTTTAATAATTTTTAGAGCCTCTACATACCGTTTGGACTTGACAAGTCATCCCTTTTTCTTTCGAGGCAATGCATTTTTAACCTTTTTTTCCTGCACTTTCATCATTTCATCGTTTTCCCCTCCTTTTCCTCTAAACTTTTACCCTGCAACTTCTAGATCTAGAATTTTCATTTTTACATGAGCCTGAGCAAAAATCCACCTCAAAAGTACTTCATATTTACAAATTGAGCTCACAAATTG
The DNA here is from genome assembly GCA_018340775.1 of Taxus wallichiana var. yunnanensis. Lineage (NCBI taxonomy): Eukaryota > Viridiplantae > Streptophyta > Pinopsida > Cupressales > Taxaceae > Taxus > Taxus wallichiana. Next base: position 673,493,713 of record CM031238.1, on the reverse strand, counting down.
AATCAATTGAACTTTGTATATGAAAATGACATAGATATGCAAAAATTTGACGAAGAATGATGCAAAAATGCATCTCCAAACATCCTAGAGCTTCAATGGTGGAAAAATCAAATGAAATGCATAGCTACCATTGATCCTGCCTTTCAAATTTTAATCTGAGCCCTCCACATGGCAAAATGTGATTGGAAATGGGTCTGGGAGCACCTTTTGACATTTTATAATTTTTTGGAAAAAATTAAAATGTTGACATTTTTCTCTGCCCCTCCGCCCTTAGAAAGACAAGCTTGACACATGTCCCAATGTGGGTCCCAATAGACCTGTGCTTCAACTTACAATTTTATCCCTTTTTTACAAAAGGAAAAAAACCTTAAATAACCCCAAAGCTTTGTTTCTCCATTTCTCCACCTCCTACATGTCTCAATGACACATTTTGAGATGGTCTCGAAAAATAGAGACCCCAAACAAGTAAGGGCCCAACACGTGTCTCGGTCACAGCGAGTCCCCAAGCATCCTCCTGGCACTTCTTCAAAATAAAAATCAAGGGTCGATCCCCAAAATGTGTGGTCTCTCCACGTGTCCCGAGTGCCATTTTAGGAAGTTTCTTGAAAATTCTAAGTATGGAAAAGCCTGGTAGAAGCCTCCACGTGTCTTTCTAGCGTAACTTCAAGATGGTCCGCAAGAGTAGAGACCATGAGCAAGCGTGGGCTCACCACGTGGACATGATTTTGGTTGAAGTGAGCCTTAGAAATTTTAAAATGCCCCATAGAGCCACATGCAACTAGGAAGGGCCACATTTTAACTAATGTCAAGAAGTATTTTGGTGGGAAACTACACCCATCAAATTGTAAAATGCGGGAGAGCCACCATTTGAGCACTGGGAGATAGAAAACATAATAGAGGCCGCAAACTAAGGGATTTCAAAGTTCGATGGGGCAAGAATAATTTGAGCACCAACTTTGGCTCCGACTCAGGGATGGGAACTCCCCATGAGTGCCACAAGAAAAAATAGCAGACCAAGTGCCAAGAACAGACTAAGTGCCAAAAACATACCATTGGGCAACAAAGTTAAAGGATAAGCCTACATAGTAGAACAACCACAACCATCCTCCAAAAATGAACCGAGAAACTAATAGAAATAGGTCACCAAGGACTAGAATGAATAAAAACATAAATGAAGATGAGAAAAAAGAACTATACACTGTAAAAATGGAATATACCTTGATTCTAAGAAGTCAATCAAGGAAATGCTTCAAATGCCTTCCATTAACAGGAAATTCAAGTAGTTCCCTGTCTAAGTCTTTTAGGAAGAAGGTATTTTCACCAATTCAAATATCAATTAAAAAAGGATCCATCCAGAATGCATTAAATTTACCATGCTTTCCCTTATCTTCATGCTTGTTATGCCATAATAGCACAAGATCCCCAATGCTGAAAGCTATGGGTGTTACCATTTTGTCAAATAACCTCTTCAACTATTCTCTGAACTTTACATGTCATTGATGGGATGCCCTTCTCTCCTCATCCAACTCAATAATCTGATTAATTCCAGCATCATATAAACTAACTTCTTGGTCTTCAATTTTTTGAACAAACTGAAATGAGGACAATTGCAAATGGAGGGGCAGCAGAGCTTGAGTTCCATATACCAATTCAAATGGGATTTTACTAGTAGATCTATTGAAAATGATTATGTCATCCCAAACAGCAAACTTCAGTTGCTCACCCCACTTCCTTTTGTTTAGCTCCAAGATTCTCCTAATGATCTTTAACAAGATTTTATTGTTGGACTCAGCTTTTCCATTTCCTTTGGGATTGTAGATAGAAGCATATGTTAGATTGATCCCATATTATTTGCACATCTCCACAAAAGGTTTGGCTCTGAAACTCATGGCATTATCAATAACAATTTTAGCGAGCACTCAAAATATGCATATGATTTGATTCAGCATGAAGTCCATGATAACTTGGTGTGTTGTTTTCTTGGTGGTGATTGCTTCCACCCACTTAGTGAAATAATCGGTGGCCACAAGAATACACTTATGACCAACACTGGAAGGGTCGGATATTTCCCCAATAAAATCCATTCCTTCTTTTCTTAATGGAGCTTAAATGGACACATGTTGTAAAGGAAGGGAGCTTGAAGCTTTCATTCTTCCAAAGAAATGTTGGTAACTTTCACATTTCCTAACCAATATAGTTGTGTCCTTGAAGAGAGTTAGCCACCAATAACCAGCCCTCAAGATTTTATGCGTTGTAACTCTGCTAGCACAATGTCCCCCATAGACCCCTCCATGGAGATCAACAATTATTTTGGGGGCCTCATTTTCACTAATGCATCTCAAGAGCACTCCCTCGGGGTTCTTCTAAGCTAACCCGAAATCGGTAATGACATACTTTTGAGAGGCTAACTTAAGAGATATTTTCTGATTTTTACTTAGATATTCAGGGCAGCATAGATGTCTGAGATAAAATATTATATCTTTTTACCATTTAGAACTTACCAACTTTTCAAGGACATCCACTCTTTCTCCTTCCACTTCATTTACCTCGATAGTTTGTAGGTTGCTCTCAGCCATAAGCTTAGCAAGGCCCAAACCTCTTACCAATTTTGTTGTCTAATATCCATGTCATACTCCTGCAATTTTTTCACCCATCTACATCTTTTGCTTGAGACCTCCATCTCTGATAAGATGTCTTTCACCATGATGTGGGGAACATAAGAAACAACATTAGAACTTAAGATGTAGGGTCTGAAAACCTTTGTTGCTTTCACCAAGGAAAATTCTTGCTTCTCCATAATGGTGTATTTTAACTCAACTCCATGTAATACCTTACTAAAAAGGAAATTGGTCTCTCGGCCCCTTTATCATCATTTCGTAACAAAAAAATGCAATGGTGTTTTTCGAAGCAAAAGAAAACACTTTAAAATGTTTCTTGTAATTTGGGGCTCCCAAAACAGGGCATGCTTTAGTGCTTCTTTGATCCCATCAAAATTCTGAATGGTTTCCTCTTCCCACTTGATGATCGGTGTTTCTTCAACATGCAAGTGATGGGGAGAGTCAACTCAAAAATTTAGACACAAATCTTCTAATGAAATTGATTTTCCCAAAGAAGGATTGGATTCCCTTCTTGGTTCTTGGAATTGGAACCTTGCTGATAGCCTCTACCCTTTCGGGATCAATCATGACACCATCCTTTGATACAATGTGACCAAGTAACTTGGCCTTTTGCACTCCAAAGTGGCACTTCTTGGGATTCAATGATATGCCAAATTCTCTACATCTAATCAACATCTTTTCCAAGTGTTGCAAGTGATCATTTATCTTCCTGGAAAACACAGTTACATCATCTTGATAAACAATAATGAAATCATTAATGTAACCAACAAAAAGCCACATCCATTTCCCTTTGAAATTTTGCTCCAGCATTCATTAGACCAAAAGGAATTCTAACATAGACATATGTTCCCAAGGAGTGGTAAAGGAAGTCTTAATTCTTTCTGATTCCTTTACAACAACTTGATTATAGCCAGAGAAACCATCCAATGTAGAAAGCAACTCAGATCCAGTCACTAATTGCAACATATTTTCCATGTTTGGTAGAGGATAATTATCTTTCATTGATGCTCTATTCATATTTCTAAAATCCACGCATATCCTGATATCACCATTATTTTTTCTAACTGGCACTAAGTTTGCGACCCAAGAAGAATACCTTATTGGTTGAATAATCCCTCCATCCCTTAGCTTCTTCAATTCATCTTGCATTTTCATGGAGAGGAGTGGATTAATCGGCCTCGATTTTTTTGAATGGTTTTGCATTTGTTTCGAGAGGAATTTCATGCTAAAACAAATCCTCTCTATATGCTTTCAGCTCAGAATAAGACCAAGCCAAACAATCCTGATATTTCTTCAACAATTAGACATAGGACTGTTTCTCTTCCTTGCTTAGATTGCTTCCCAACTAGATCTTCCTTGGTTTCTCCCTTGTGCCAAGGTCATGCTCTTCAACATCCCTTGAGGCTACTATATTTCTATGAATAACGCAATTATCATTATCAAAGTTTGATTCAAGAGCAACCTACCATCCCTCTAGGAATGGTACTAGTTTTCAATTGGATGATGTCTTTGACAAACAAATTTTCTTTTCCTTTCGTTGTCCACACCATTGGCTCCCAATCAAAACACTTGATTAGGAAACACCCTTTTTCTCTAAACTTGTTTCACTTGGGCATCATTATCAAATACTTGCCAATTTTTACGTTGTCAGGGACAGATGGCCTTGTTAGTATTTCAACATTATATTCACAATTGGGGGACATTGAACAAACATCAAACCGATATCCCAAGACTACAATCTAGTCTACAACAACATTGAAATTTCTATCATGATGCACAATATTAAATGAGTCAAACATTTCAATCAAATCCCAAACTGCATGCTTGTATTGTTTCATTCTCTGATTTTTAGTAGCATATAATTTTCTAATTTGTTTGACAATCAGTTATGAGTCTCCTTTGACAATGATATCTTTAATATGATACTTCCAAGAAATTCTCAAACCTAATAATAATGCTTCATACTCAACAATGTTATTAGTGAATTAAAAGTTAAGTTTGAAATAAAATACAAAATCTTCTTGGTTTGGGGAGATTAGAACAATGCCGGAACCATTTCCAAACTTGGAACAGGCTCCATCAAATAACAAGGTCCAAGGTAAACCTTTCTATTAAAGACATTCACAATAAGCAATATATTGCTCCACCGCCATCAGCAAACCCCACAAAGTTATCTACATCCACATCAGCATATAACACTTCATAAGAAGCATTATTTGGATCCTCAATGAGGTGCAACATTTTCTTCTCTCCATACAAATTTAGAAGGCTTCCTTTAGATGGAATGGTGGGAAAATACATATCCATCTAAACACTTCCGCCAACACTCGCATCGCACTTTCTTGATAAAAGCATGCCCCATTTGGCAGGGCAATCAAAAATGACAAAATCAAGTTTCAGGTTCTTACCCGGATAAGCTGCAAGTTGTACCACCAATCCTTTCACACATCCAACAATGGGCACCTCTCTAGAGTCCATGGCAGTGTATTTTCCATATGCTATTGTCACTTTGATATCTAGATCATTCGTGACCTCAAGAGGCATGACATTGCATGATGCCTTTGGAATCAAACATACAATTATGTAGATCTATCCTTAATGATCAAAGTTGTAAAAATGGATGAACATTTATTTGGGATTCAATAGAAGATGTCCCTGAGGTAAACCTTAGGTACTTCTCAAGATCTTCCAATGCTTTGGTAGTGTTTCAAGGTCTCAATAGTTGGAGGAGGAGTTTCTATAATGTTTACATTTCTACAGGGTACTCTTTTCTTCTTTCAATCCCAAGTACTCAAATGCTCTCTTCTTGTGCTCAGGAATCCTAAGAAACTCAACAATTGGAACACTAACTTTGATTTGACTCAAAACCTAGGCAATGTCATATGGAACATTCTTTGGCAAGGTAGCATTAGAAGGGAGATTAGAAAACTCATCAGATGGCATGGGATTCTTGACAGTTTGGGCATGAGGAGAAAGTATGAATCTTTTTTCATACAATAATGCCTTTATAAGGTGTGTCTTTCTTAGGATCCTCTTTAGGAATACTAGTGAGCAATGGAGTTTTATGTTTGGCTTGAGGCCTGCTCCTTTGACAACTCTACTCCTAGTATTATAATCCTTTTCTTGAGCAACAACAACGTTCATCAATAACTGCCTATCTTCCTCCGAAGGGATTCCTCCATCATACTTCTTTATCATTAAAGATCTTAAATACTCAAAGTCATTATTAGGTATTTAAAAATCTTGCACTACATCTACTTCAAAAGTATGAGAAGGAGGAAGAAGTGGTACTCGGTGAATGCAATCCAAAAAATTTGTAGTAGTTTGAGCACTTAACACTTTGGTTGAAGTTTCTCCTTGTTGTGAGCTTGAAAAGAAACCCATCATGAAAACATCATCATCAGTACCATCATCATTATCATCTTCTTATTCTTGTTGATTTACTTCACATGGAGGATGGGGTAGAAATCATCTATCACACCAATCAATCTCATTAGCTTCATCAACAACAACAACCCGGAAGTCAAAGGAATAGACACCATTCTACTTTCACATGCTTATCACCCTAGGATGATTTCCAAATCTGTCATGATTTTGTGCCTTTTGTTGACCTTGTGAACTCTTCCCAATTCCTTTCTCTTCCTGGGCTAGTTTGTAGGATATTTCTTTGTGATTCCTACAAATTTTTAACAACCTCCTCAAGCTCCACACTCTTTCTTTCTCTAGTTTTTTTCTGTGTTTATCGGTTTGACACATTCCCTCTTAGGAGGTTTTCCAATGGCCTTGATTTTGTTCTCAATTTGCATAGCCATAGTAAAGGCCCACCTCAAAGTGTCAGGTTTTTATCCTCAAATAGTATGCAACATTCTTGTCAAATGCATCAGCATACTTTATAAGATAATATTTTTGACATGGCCTCAAATTCACAAGGATTCTTCGCAATGTCTTATTGAATATTGTATTAAAATCATGCAATGATTCATTATTATTCTTTTAATATTCTCAAATTCAGAAGAGAAACCTAGGGTTTATTTTTTCAGCATATTACAATCTAAATGCATTCTTCATTTAAGTCCAAGAATCAATAGAGTTATCGGGAAGAACTTTATACTAGTCCCTTGAATCCTATTCTAGAGTATGAATAAATAATTTAATGTATACATCTTCAAACTCTATTTTGAAATCCTGCATCATATTGACAATGAGTTTCAAGTGTTGATCACTAGTTATCACATTATTTCCTTGAAACTTAGGCAATCTGTTTCTTACATCCTGTGGCACAACATTTGGATAACAAACCATCCCTCTAAAACTAATGGTACGAAAAGTATTAATGAAAAAATGAGGTTTGGGTGGAGGTGAGCCATATTATTCTTAGGAGGTGATCTTACGGGAGAAAAAGAGTGATGAGGAGTGATGGTTTTGTGTGGTACAGGATACAATTTTTAGAATGACTATCCCTAATGGTTTTGTCTCTTGGAAAACTTTATTAGATTTTGAAAATACGGTGGTAGATCGATAATCAAATGTTTCAAATATAGATGATGGACCCTCTCTAGATGGAGAATTTGGATTTACAAAGATGCTACCTATTTAGAAGCAGTTGAGGAAGTATTTCAATCTTCAACCACGTGCCGATAAATTTTACCAATGGAGATCTCTTTTCTTGATGGGTATTCTCCAAAATCCTTCCAAATATTTCCTCCTTCCGAATTAGACTTTTCAAACTCGGAAACAACCTTCTACTATGGTCGCGTAGTGAAGAAATATCTTCTTCCTTCCAGCTTTTCAAAGATTAGTAACAAATTTTCAATTGTGAGAGGTTAAGATATCTTGGCATTTATCAAAATTAAATAAACTTGGAGCTGCCACTAAGGATTTTCACTCTAGTTATGCAAACGCACTAAAATAATATGTCAAATGTTTGTTATTACTAGAATCTCATGCAAAGCTTTACAAATTAGACCTTTCTTCACCCAAATTTATCAATGGTGAGGAAAATTAGTAAATAACTATTGGAAAAATTGGATAGAAAGCACGCAGAACTTATAACTTTGTTCAATCCTTCTGGATCTGATCGGAGAATGATTTTTTCAAAATGTATTTGTACACAGAACTACAAGAAACATTACAGAGTTTGGAAATATTTAAATTCTTCAAATTATTCCTTGGAAAAGGAGCCATTATAGTGCTATTGATGGGCCAAATGGATACGAAATGGAAACAAATCAACAAATCAGTCTCAGCAATGCAAATATGTTCCTAGCAACGTAAATCAGTTCCCTGGAAAAGGCACCATTTTGGTGTTGGTACCCAGATTTCATCTTATTCAAATTCCGAGCAGCATCATGGATTTGACAAGACACTCAGAGGAAAATAGATGATTATTTATGTCATTTTTTAGCCAAGGAAGTGATCTATCTGAATTTTTAGCACTTAGACTTTGAAAGAAGTGCGTAGCACCTTAAAAGGATGTGATCTTATCCTAGCTATTTTAGGTTGTGCCTTTCAACCAAGGTAAGAGAACCTATTTTGTAACCTCTGTTATTAAAGGAGACACAAATACCTTTCTTTTGCAAAAATTTTATAGAGAAGACCTTGGGGAAAATATGATCAACACACCAAATCTGACTCTCACGAGTTATCACTTCTAGATTATGGAGATATTCACAACACAAGGCAAATGTTACTAAAGACATTTGGAATCCTGATTTCTTCTTGCATATTTTTGATAGTGGGATTTTGTATTTGTTCATACGAGGATAAAATAGGGGTAGTTCAGGGGTAGGATGAATTTTTTTAAAGGATTTTCATGGGAGATAAAGCGGGACAAAGGTGATTATATCAGATCTTTGGAGGGACTTCACAATAGAAAGCTCAGAACACTCAAGGTGTTCCTTCAACCGAGAAGGGTGTGCTTCAATGGAGGCCTAGATCAGCACGTTTTCACATAATCTTTGAGACTCTTACATGAAGACTCGAATTTAAAGACTCAATTAAACACTAAAGTTTTCGGTTAATCACGCCTAAGGTACACCCAAATACTTCTGAGAGGATCTTTATCAAAAATGAAAATGAATTGATTTCAAATTTGTTTATCTCATCCAAGATGAAGGATCTTCTTGAAAAGAAATTACAAATACCATTAGATCTGGGCCACGGGGACAAGATCTGTGTGATTTCACAAAAATTTTAGTATAAGATTGCAAAAGGAATAAAAGAAACTATTTGCATACGGTTTTAAAAATAAAGCAGACACAAAATTGCTAGAGATTAGATGCAAATTAATCCCAAAATTACTTAGATTCATAAGTAGGGAAAGCTTCCAGAGCAATCTCAGTGCTTGTTAATGGCTATACATCTGCAACCAACTTGACATGATAGAAAATCTAACACAGAAATAAAATAACAGGTAATCTCGGCTTTGTCCTCTTGGAAGACTTCTTTCTCAAATTTTTATCAAGAATTCATACTCTGACCATTTGCAAGAGTAATCTCATTGCATTTATAATACACCCTTTACATCCAATTTTCCCCCAAAGAGGAATATTCAAAGCACCTTTGTTGCACATATTGGATCATGATTTGCAGAAAGTGACATTCAACAAATTCACAAAATGTTGCCAGGTGTTTTAAAAAAGTGAATCATTGTAAATATTTGCATCATTGTTCTAATTGGAGGCATATTATTCATCCTTGGTGCCTATAACACCTTTTCCCCTTAAAAGAGAAGAATATTCGAGGGACCTTTGCTTGTTACCAATTTGTTTTAGACAGAGACATTTAACAAATTCAGATCCCAAATATTCCAAGTGGACCAATTATGAACTGATAATGTCTCTGGGACCCTCGAATAATGACTAGGATGTCATGCCAAAACTTTTGGGAGTCCTTCTAATCATTATTAATCACTTCATGTGATAAATCCCTCCTTTAATCATTTTTCAGAGCCTCTGCATAGTTGGACTTGATAGGTCCTCCCTTTTTTCTTTTGAGGCAACACCTTTTTAACCTTTTGCACCTAAACTTTCATCATTTCATCCTTCTTCCCTCCTTTTCCTCTGAAATTTTACTCTGCCAAATTTTGGATATGGAATTTAGCATTTTTACATGATCACGGGAAAAAATACACCTCAAAATTACTTCATATTTACAAATTGAGCTCCCAAATTGATTCAATTGAACTTTTCAGATGAAAACGACAAAAAATTGCCAAAAATTTGATGAAGAATGATGCAAAAATGCATCATCAAACATCCTAGAGCTTCAATGGCAGAAAAATCAAATGAAATGCACAACTATCATTGATCTTTCCTATCAAATTTTAATATGAGCCCTCCACATGGCGAATTGTGATTGGAAATGGGTATGGGAGCATTTTTTGACATTTTATAATTTTTGGAAAAAAGTAAAATGTTAAAAAATATCTCCACCCCTCCACCCTTAGAAAACAAGCTTGACACTCGTCTCAATGTGGGTTGCAGCAGACCTGTGCTTCAACTTACAATTTTACCCCCTTTTTATAAAAGGCAAAAAACCTTAAATAACCCCAAAGATCTGTTTCTCCATTTCCCCACCTGCTACGTGTCTCAATGGGGAATGTTGAGATGGTCCTGAAAAGTAGAGACCCAAAACAAGCGTGGGACCAACACGTGTCTTAGTCGGTAGAGTCTCCAAGTGTCCTCCTGACACTTATTCAAAATAAAACTCAAGGGCCAATCCCTAAAAATGCACGGTCCCTCCACGTGTCCCAGGACATTTTAGGAAGTTACTTCAAAATTCTAAGTACGGGAAGGCCGAGTGGAAGCCTGCGTGTCTTTAAGGCGTAACTTCAAGATGGTCCAAAGAGCTAAGACCCTAAGCAAGCTTGGGCTCACCACATGGACATGATTTGGGTTGAAGTGAGCCTTAGAATTTTTAAAGTGCCCGTAGAGCTGCATCTAATCAGAAAGGGCCACATTTCAATTGATCTTTGAAAAGTAATTTTGACTAGGAAACTACACCCATCAAAGCGTAAAATGTGGGAGAGCCACAATTTGAGCCAGGGAGACAAAAACATAACGCAGAGGCCACAAACTGAAGTATTTAAAAGATCTATGGGGTGAAACTAATTTTAGCATCAACACACCCAAAAACTTGCCTCTTGACATGAGATCACACAAAAACTCACTCTTGGCATGAGATTTTCTAAAAATTTCATCCTTGGTGGTAGGAGGCTCAAATATTGCGTCATTTACAAATAAAAGAGGAAAAATTTCTATCCATTACTTCCTCATATATCAGGTTCACTCTTTCCTTTTCTACTACTTTTACATACTCATACATATGTTACTCTAATTTTTCATATACGGGACTTTGACTACTCGTTTTCTCTTCTTTTGCACGTATGTCCTTATAAGAGACAAGTATTAACTCACATCAGAGAGCATAAGCTCCAAAAGAACACTACCACGAATACGATTCAGTTCTAGGTTATACCTCCATCTCCTAGTTTCCACGCTTCACATTATGACGACTTCACGCTTCACTTGTCCACTCGGCACTATTGGCTACACACTTCTCTTTGGTTTAGAAGGTACACATCTTCTATGTAATTTATACTATCGAGTATTAACTCAACAAAAAAATTGGGGAAAATGTAGACACCAAATCTATGCATTAGTGTACATTTCTAGGTCCTAAAGCATACTAATACATAAATGATGCCCTAGCGAGAAAACTAGTGATTTACAACTCTATTTGGCATTTTCATTTTTTTAATCTATTATACATTACTAGTTTTACACATCTCATAGATCTTCCAACACATGACCTGATTTATCTATTATGGTATTGGACACTAGCATCCGATTAGGGAAGAAACACCTAGGATCTCCTACCCTTATGAGTGTCCCTATCCTTCTCTTTCTTCTTCTTCCTCTTTTTATTAATTTTCACTTCTTCGTCACCTTTTAATATTGTAGGTTTATCTTTCAGTTTTCAAAATTAAATTCAAGCAAGGGAATCATATATATACTTAGTTTACTTCTTCTAAATTAAGGTCTAAACAATATAAGCATTATCTATCAACACCTAATCTTTAACAAAGACACAAGAGCAAAATAAGGCATACATTAGTGAATTCATACAAGGGACAAGGGATCCATTGTTCTACATGCACAAAATAGAAAGGGAGTTCATTCTATTCCATCATACACATTATTTAACTTAAAGAAATGTAGATCTGGCCTACTATCATGTGAAAATTTCACAACGGAAACATAAGGCATCATTATACACAAAATCCTAAAGAAATACATGGATGCTTATATGTAATGTGGCACTCGGTCGTAACTTCATTCTTGACTAATTATAGGGGTCGGCTGACTCCATATTCTACATCTTTTTTATTAGATTTGATGTGGTTTATGGACATGTGTAGGTAGTCATCTATTTTGCAGGTTACATGTGTGATCAAAACCCTAATAGAGAAACTAGAGAAGAAAACAAAGAGTAGAAGAAAATATCCTCTAACCTAGAAAATGTGAAACTCAAACCATCTCGAGAAAAACACGGGCACCCAAATCCTCTAACCTCGGGTGCTCTGTCCTCCCATGGGTGCTTCTTTCATGTATAGTTTTGAGTTCCACAACCCTCGGTGAGATATGATGACATTGTTTCCATCATGTTTTATCACCTACTTAGTCCATATCAGTCATAGGTTCTATGGAATCAACTAAGTCATCTTTCCTAACTCATTTTCTTAGGGTTTTACATTTTTGCACGCTTATTTCTAGGAAATTAATGTATTTTATCATATGAATATCATTATTTACAATACTTACTCTAAAATAAAGGTTCAACTCAATTTATATTAAATCAAAATCCCCATCTAAGTGAATCCTATACCACTTAACTTTTAACTCTTCACCGACAATATGGTTCTTACGAGACATTTTTATAGTCAATTCTAATAAGGCCCAAGATATATAAATTAATGTAATGGTTTAATTCTGCATTTAGTCCATATATAATAGTGGTCCACATCTCTACTATTTTTTAAATTATTTGTTTTTCAAGGTATTCTCTCATCATGGATATTTCATATACTACATACTATCTTCAAATTTAGAGATTGCCTTAAAAAAACTACAATACCATCATGATTAGGAATAACTTCACTAAGGTTTTTTCTATAGTCCTTGATGATTATATCTCCAAATGGGTAGAGACAAAATTTCCTAAGGAAAATGGTCACGTAGGATTTATAAGAAATTACTAAAAAATAACCACAATTCACTCTTGTTATTATTATAGAGGAGGTAAAGGCTATCAAATGGAAGGTACAATGTTTTTTTATATACTTTTTAAGGCATTTGATAAAGTACTAAGGCATATTTTGATTCGAGAGGCTTAAGGACTTGGGTCTTTATAAATTAGTAATTTCATTAGTGATATCTTTATATGAGGAGGTGTTTGACATATTTATACTTAAATGGGCTCTCGATAGAATGTATAAAAGCGATTGGTGTGAAACTAGATTTTCAATATCATATACAATTTTTGGGCTCTTTATTGATGAATTATAGAATCTTATTTCCACATATTTGATTTAAAAAATCAAATATAAATTAATAATGACAATTGTGATATAATGTATATAATAGTTTTCAAGATAGATCTATCAAAATAAATTTATGAAAGAGTGATTGATAGGGTTTTAAAATGACTCAACTTATATCTCGTAGGTCTAAACTAGTTTTATCTTTGGAGAAAAAATTTGAAGGGGAGATCGAAGAGTTGTGTAAATTTTACGCCTCATTGTGGAAAGTGACTATTGTGAGGGAGAGGAGTTCCTATAATATGACATGTCCGCCTAGGAGAAAGATTTTTTCTTGGTGTTGGTGTCTATGAAATTTATAAAAGTATGGATCCTTTTGTGTCTCTCGATGTCACTCCTTATTGAGTATGTCTCACATCATATTCATTGTGTTCCATATGTGTAACATGTAAAATAAACCTAGATACCTTAGTAGTACTCAAGCACACATTATATGAATACAAATATGCATATGCTTTAGTCATACTAACCTCGGTGCTCACCCCAATGTGATAAACCGAGTGTTGCACTAAATTTTAGACATTATATAGTTTTGTGTGTGTGTGTATGATTAAAATAGTGTCCCTTGAGCTAGGATGCCCTACTTATAGTCACACAAAGATGTAACATGGTATAACTAATTTTTCCCAAATGTAAATGTGTGGTATGGAATTTAGAATAAACCCTCTTACAAAATGAAGTATGTATTCAGAATTCATTCCTTCGTGTAGTAAATAGAAAATATTAGCTCCTTGTAGATGTATATACCTCCTAAAATATTTCCCCATTAGTGAGGTTAAATCAGATGTATATATATATATATATGATTAATTCTCTTAAGTTTCATCACTAACAAGTGAAAGGCTAGCGAAGAAGGTGCTAAAAGAATATAATAAAGAAGTGACATTTGAAAGATCTGAAAAAGAGATAAAGAGGAATGAGAGGTTCCCGGATGGGACAATAGTTCCCATGTTTCGATATCCATAATGAAAGGTCTTTTCTTGAGTGTAGAAAAATATAAAACAATGAAATTAGAGATTAATAGGATTTGGAATGGTATGCAAAACTATAAGTTTTCATTGAAAAACAAGTAACAAATATTAGAAGAATAAAAATAATTTAAAATCAAGGTAAAGCGGTGTTAACAACTAATTCTACTCCTTACAAATCATGCATATAAATTAAATGTTTAAATGCTAGATGTATGGTGTGTGATTTAGTGATTGAATTTTCCCCCTCTTTATGGTGGTGAATATGGATTTTATAGCATAAAGTAGAATATAAAAGTGTTACCAATAGCGTGATGAATGATTGTTGTCGTGTGTACAAAATGAAATAGTGTAACTTGTTTACCGTAAAACTATAGGCATATGAATGGATAAGGATCCTAGGGGTTAGCATTTTTTCATGGATAAATAATTTTATTTACAGGTAGTACCTTGAATGTCGAATTTGGTAGAATTTTATTTACATTTTCTTCATGGTTTCTTGTTTTCTTTACCTTTATCGGGACATGATATGACCTACAAGAGAAAACAAGTGTAGTTATTTCTCTAGGTAAACACAATTGAACTTTAGCTGGAAAAATATGTAAAAATAGAAATTTATATTGGAAAAAATAAACAAGGGTTAGAGTACACACTGGAGTGTTGAAAGAAAAAGGGATAAAAACTTATTCCTTCTTGTAGAATTGTTGCTTAGTATATTTCATGAATAATATGAAGCATTGGGGCATCATGTTGCCACACTAGGGACTTGAGTATCCCAGTGCTAAACATTAAATTTATTCAACTAGTCATTGATAAGGAAAGTGCATTGGGATAGTGGTTCATTTTCCTTACAATCGTTAAAGTTTCTTTGTGGATAGGTACCATCGAGAGATGACTGAAATCCTTGTTTGTAACTTTTCTTAGGTGACACAAAGGATCTAGACATACCTTTGTCCTATATATGACCTAGGTGTCATTCTCTTATTTACTTCTACTTTCGTTCTTGAATTAGTAGTTAGTCCATGTTAGCAAGTGGTTACAATGTAGAGATGAGTGCGAAGCCCGGTGAAACTAGAGAAAATTGTGAATCTTGTGGTGTTGAAATTGCTATGTAAATGTTTTCCTAAAGACAAGAGTGTATAAACCTAATTTTTCACTTTTCATCTTTCTTACATATGATTAGCAATTTCCCTTTTCTATATAGGGTTCACCTGTTACATCTATTTCTTGAGTGGATTACTTAAGGGGATCACAGAAATGAGGGCATGATTACTCACATAATCATTATGGGTTAAAGATAGTACTCGAGATAGAGTATTACTATGTTTTATTAGCCATAGTTGTCCTTGCATTAATTATTATTTTCCCTTTATGTTTCATATATGTTGCACTTCTAAATCCATGTTTGCATTTTACCACTTGGTACCTTGTTCATCCCCTTATTCGATCCTCGAGACCTTGCATTAAACTTAGGATCCTTGGCCAATGCCATCACCAATGTGCGATGGTCTCGGTGTTAGGTTTTTCCATAGCCAAATCCATCACTCATAGGCAATGGCATCGTATATATGGTCATCAAGCTTTGACATTTCAAAAGGAGAGAAGCAAAAATCATAGGAATTTTCATTTTCTTTACTCTCTTGCACAAACTTCACATTTTATTTCCCATCCCTTTGTTCATCTTACACTTGACTTGGATTAGATTTGAAAATATTCTTCTTGGATGGATTTCTTACACTAATTAGTAAACTAAAGTGAGTCTATTAAGATAACAGTGTTCCCCTTTCTCTACCCAATAGTGGTTCTCTCGGAGTGTACTACTTACGTGGAGAGATAAATTCATCATTCACCACCCCATAGGTAAGTTCTATAACTCTCTTTATCATTTTCACAAAGGTTAGGTCATTTCCTTTCCCCATTGTTCTCATGTTACCTTATTGTTACATGTAAATTAATACTAGTTAACATAGTGCTCTTATTTTATCATCTACTTATCTTTCCTTTATTTCAATTTAAGGTATATTGTCGATGTTTATATTATCCTCTTATTGATCTACACCATCTCTTCCCCCATTACCAATATCCTAGGAGGGTACTCTCCTCTATCTTAGCTGTGGACCTTGGAAACCATAGGTTGACATAGTGTAGAGTATTACTACCCTCTGGGTATATGCAACATTAGCGCTCATCATAGACGCTAAACATTAACCCATGTGTGCAAGTTCATGAGTATATCCTATTTGTTTTCTCAATACCCTTTTATAAAATCCAAAATCTAGTCATCACGAGACACACCATTCTTGAGGGAAATCATGTCTATTTATATTCTGACATGACAAATCCTTTTTTTTCTTGTTCCTCTATTTTCCAAATCTTTGTCGGCCCTTATGTAAGTTTTACGGAAGGGCCAATCCTTTTCGTTCTTATGAGTCTTTCTCTTAATGCCATTGGCCCTTATCCAAACATTATATAGGGTTGAATGTCTATGGAGAACATATTTCTAGAACATTGTTTTCAGCTCCCAAAGCTGCCAAAAATGTCACCTCACGAGGATATTTGTTACACAATTTAACCCTCATAATTTATCCATGCAATATTATTTTCTGCATACATCTCCTTTTCATGCTTCTAAATTTGATAGTTCTCATCCTATGAGCACTAATCTTCCTAGTCACCCCAATCTCACCCGTGAGACTCTTCTATCAACCTGTCCGTTTGAGAAGTCATAATAGGGTCACTCAGTATAATTTAATGTGGTTGAGGTTTAGAAAATAGATCCCAACTCCATGATTAATAATATAAAAAAAAAGGATTATTTTACTCTTGACAAGGATGGAGGTTTGCAAAGGATATCCATCGATGTCATGGAAATGACTATAAACTATATTAATCAGAAGTACCCATTATGATGAGACTCTTCCTTGCATGAATAATCAAGTGGAGTCTCCCAAAACCCTATCAATGATAACGATAATCACAAAAAGTACCCACCTCTAAAGGCCATTTTTATATGGTACCCAACATGGTGATAGTCAAACTCCTAGATCAGATGGACTCATCCCCAAGATACCACCATAGCTAGCATGATTCAAATAAAATATCGGATGTTACAACTAGCATCTTAAATGTGTGGCTGACATGGCTAAACTTTAAATTTTTATACGACAAGATATTGGGGCATAATGACCCCTCCATTACAAATGTTTCTAGTGGAGTTTGATCACCCAACACTCTATCCATAATAAATTTATAAAATCCCATATGTACACTTTTATACCTAATGATCAAGCCTGCAAAGAAAAAAATATCCCTCTTCATGACACCATTATCATATGCAAAAACTCCTCTAGGGACGATGACATCAAGAAAAATTCTTTAAAAACAATATCATCCCATATAAAAATGAAAATTAGTGGGAAAATAACATAAAAAATAATATAAAGATAGTTTCTAGAGTCTCACTGATTACACTTGCTTCTTCTAGCTATGTTCGTTGAAACTCCAACAGCTCTTATCCCATGGAAAAACTCAATCGTGATGAGTGGGATCCTCTTGAAGCACTTTCCCAACCTCTATCCAATTACCTTATCTAGAACTCATATGTATGTCACCTCACCATCTGTGGGCATCTCATGATATCCTTATATGATATGAAAATCCCTTTCCTCCCACTTTGGGGTAGAGTCCCACATTACATGGGTTTGAGAACATCATCTTCACTTAGTGTGAGGAGTTCTCTTTTCATATCGACCTTTCCACTGATTATGAAACCAGACCACCTTGCCCTTATCCTCATCCCCCTATGGATTATTTTCGAGTGTGACATTCTCATCCGACTTGAGGATTGGATTGATGTCCCACTATTTTCCACATGATCTAAAGTTAATAAGTATATCACTATTATAAATCGTGTCATAGAATACATCATGACTCGTCTTAGAATTCACATCTTACACCAAGTTCACAATATCATCACTAACACCCTATGATATTTTCCCCCTCGTGGCTAGCTATCTATCAAACTTTGACTACACATTATTTCCTTCTTTGGCTTGAGCTCTAACCTTTGCTTGGGCTCTAAGCCACCACTGAGTTATCACACATTGTTTTTCACCTTGACACCTCCTACTGATTGGAGAGGCCATGGTTTTGGATGATCATGCTTTTCTAAGATTATGTCCATACTTGGATCTATTCTCCTTTACCCTTAAATTCCTCCTACCATTTGAGTGTCACGGTATCGATGAACATCCTATTTAGGCTTATGGCCATAATTAGATATATTATTTCTTATGCATTGGTCCCTCTTACTTTTGGAGTGTCTTGGCCTCAATGAGAATCCATGTCTAGGATTATGTCCCTACTTGGATCTATTCTTTCTTATCCCTAACACCTCCTACCATTACGGTGTCATAGACTCAGTGAGTATCCATTTCTAGGATTATGGGTCTAATTGGATGTATTCTCCTTTACACTTCGATCCCTCATATCATTGGAGGTCCATAGTCTCCATGAGAATCCTTGTTAAGGCTTATGACCCTACATGGATCTATTTCTCCTTTACGCAGTGATAGTCCCTCATAACATTAGAGTGTTACGATCTCGATGAGCATCCTTATCTCAGGATTATGACCATTCTTGGATATATTATCCTAACGCCATGATCCCTCCTACTATTGAGTGTCACGGTCTTGATGTGCATCCTCATATATGTTTATGGACATACTTGGATCTATTTTTACTTTAGCCTTTGATCCTACTAGCATTGGAGTGTCATCATCTCGATGAGAATCCTCATCTAGGATTATGTCCTTACTTGGATCTATTCTACTTTATTCTTTGGTCCTACCTAATATTGGAGTCTTTATGATATTGATGAGAATCCTCGTCTTTTATTATGGCCCTATGTGGACCTATTATCCTTTATGCCCTGATCCATTCTACCATTGGAGTGTTGTGGTCTCGAAAAGCATCCCTATCTAGGAAATTATAGATTTACTTTGATATATTATGTCTTGCACTAGGACCCTCCTACAATTAGAGTTCATAGTCTCGATGAACATTCATGTCTAAGATTATGGCCCTGTTTGTATCTATTCTTTCTTACGCACATGTCCCTCCTACTTTATTGGAGTTCACGCTATTTATGAGAATCCTTGTATACACTTATGGCCCTTCTTGGATATATTATCCTTTACACCCTGGTCCCTCCTATCATTGGAGTGTTGTGATCTTGACAAGCATGCTTATCTATTCTTAATGCCCTTCTTGCATATATTCTCCCATATGCCATGGCTCTCCTCCTACCAGTTAGAGTATCGTAGTATCGATGATCATCCTTGTCAGGATTATGACCCTACTTGGATATATTATCCCTTATTCCCTAGCCCCTCTACTGTTGTAGTGTTGTAGTCTTGACTTCACTTAATTTAGATTTCTATGCCCTCATATTCCCTGGTGAATCATTGTGGCATTATGCACACCCTTGCGAGGCTTATGGCCTTGAATGGATTTATTTACTTGATGATGCCATGGCATCATATCATCGAGATGTGATGGTCATTTTCACCCGTTGGCTTCTTCATATCAAGTGGGTTTGGTTATCCTACCAGTTTACCCTCCCATTAGTTTTACCTATCCCTTGACATTATCATTATTAGAAAGTACCATGAGTATCATCACATACGCATGCGAAAAAATAAGAAATTGATAAGAAAAAAAAACATATACACTGAAAAGCATTATAATATATTATTGGTTTTAGTGTATATCATCTTCAAACCAATGAAATACACATATTCAAAGAGAACCAATACAAAATCAATTCGTTATTTATTTTCACGCATGGAAGAAAGCTGGGTGTTTAATTTAGAACTCAAATTTACCATCTCTCTCTTTATTTCTTCTCAAATGCACTACTTCATTAACCTTATCCTTCTCTTTAACAACTAAAAATGTTATAAACACCATGACTTTGTACATCCCAACATTTCCTATCGAATCACCATGTTATTTTATGCATACTTTCTTAAGATCATGATGTTTCTTGGATTTATGCACCTATACACGACAAGCTTCTTCTTATAAGTACCTACATGTCGCTTTTTTATTCTCACTTTTTAGTGTTATTATATCCACCCTTCCAGGCTAGTAATCCATCTTATTTTAATTTACACCTTTGGGTTTATAGAAAATTTCTCTTTTATCTTCTACCATATAGTTTTTGCACTTTTTATCATTGCTTTACTTGTTGCTTGGTTATGACCACAAATATCCATCCCAATGTCCCCATTCTACGGGTGATTTATGTCTTATTTTACCAGATGGTCCTCTAGTGTTTCTTTTATGTTTTTCTTCTTTAGTTATTTCTATTATAGAGGAGGAAAATGTTGCATAAATGGAAGGTATATTATTGTTTTATATACTTTTTTGTAAGGCATTTTATATCTACTACCAAAAGGCATATTGTTATTGAGGCTTAAATATTTAGGTCTTCTCGAACTAGTAATATATGTAGTTCCTATCTTTATATGAGAAGTGTTTGGAATATTAATACTAAAATGGGATAAATTGATAGCATGCATAGGTACCATTGGTGTAAAACAAGGTTTCCCACTCTCAAATAAAATTTTAGGGCTCTCATTGATGAATTCACAGGGATCTTATCTCAATATATTCACATGTTATGAGTGGTTATAGTCTCATTGGGATTTACATTTCTATTTCATTATTTGTAGAGGATATTTTTTATTTCACATTCAATTATAGTTTTCACAAATAGATTGATACATTGAATTTTTGTGATAAGATATGCAATGAAGAAAAATATTTCAAAGAAAAATTCATGGAATTCAATATCTGGATAAAAAAATAACAATGGTATATGACAAGAAAGCAAGTAGACCATTATTATCTCTAGTTAATTTCCAACATATAATATAATGACTATAATAATGCATTCAAACTTGAAATGAAATAAACATTTGATAGACAATAAGTAAGTACTTCAAAAAAATAGAGAAAGAGTTAAAAAAATTGTTAAAATAATTTTAAGAGTGAACTTGATATATTAGGAAGTAGAATTATGGGAGATATGTGGAGCCATAGAATTCTACTGAAAAAAAAACATTCTATAACTAGAAAATATGTAAGTGCGTGATAAATGCAAAATATGAATACCCTAATCAAAGAATTATAATATCTAAGATAAATATTATACGGTTTCGGTGATATGAGAATAAATATGCTTTGAAACTTTTTTAGATTTTTACTTTTCTTCAAATTGTGCTTGTTGTGTGCCATTCTGTTACGCCAAAATCGGGATAGACTTGATGAGCTATATGCAATTAAAAATGACAAAGCAATACAT